>JAKSZT010054458.1:4993563-5020502 GCA_026826555.1 Tolypeutes matacus
CCCCCCGCCGTTCCCGGAGTGCACGCCGGACGGTCCACAACTAGCTCGTGTCGCTCCCCGGGCTGCAGCAGGGCTGATCACCCTCAGGCCCGGAAACAAAGCGGCAGTTCGCAAACATAATCTTTCTCTTTTTAGGATTCATAAATACTCTCAAACTGCCACACTCACTATATCCCAATCTGGAAATTGTCTCCAGAAAAAAATTGAGTAATCATAGGACTTGCTTCAGTTTTCCCTTCTATTAGAGATCACCATCATGAGCTGTCTAAAGTCAATTGTTGGATAATCATGTTTAATAAATTTGGTTTGTAATTTAATTTTTAATGTAGGGTAGAACTAATAGGTATATGTCTCTCTCTATATATATATATAAATAGAGAGAGAGAGAGAGAGAGAGTGTGAGAGATTTATTATAAGAATTTGCTTACACAACTATGGGATTCAGAAGTCTGCATTCAATGGGGCAGACTGCAAATTGTGAACTCCAATGAAGGATTTGATTAATTTCCAGGAGAAGCTGGCTGGCTCAAGTCGAGATAGGAATTCTTCTTTCTAACTACTGAAATCAGTTTTCCTTTTAAGGCCTTCAGCTGATTGGATAAGGAGACTTCTCTCATTGCTAAAGGCAATTTCCTTTGTTGATTGTAGGTGTAATTAGTCATAGATGCATTCAATTGACTAGATGATTTAAAGCCACAAAATACCCTCATAGTAATAATCATCACCAAGTGCTTGCTTCATCTAACAACTGGATATGGCAACATAGGCAAGTTAACATGCAAAATTAACTATCATAGAGGAAAATTTAGTTCCTGTTACTCCCTCATGGCCAAGTGCAGATATGTCAATCCTATTCATTCAGACCAATATTTGTATTTATATTAAATATCTTCCTTTAGGCATGATATAATTGAGTATTGTTTTTCTTATCCATTCTGAAAGATCCTTAAATTTTAATTGCATTGTTTAGACCATTTGAATTAAACATTTTTATCTGCATGCTAAGTTTTGAATCTACCACCTTATTATTCTACCTTATCAATTCCAATCATATGTCTAGAATGTCGCTGTATAAATGTATGAGCAATTTCATTTTATTTTTAAGAGCTTTATTGAATTATTATTGTCATAGTAAATCACACATTTAAAATGTAAAATTTGACAAATTCTGATATATGTGTACACTTATGTAACCATCACTACAGTCAAAGTAGTGAATATTATCCATTGCCTCTTAAATATTCATGTTCTCATGTAATCCCCTCACACACCCCATCTATTGGCAAACACTGGTGAGATTGCATTTTTTATATTTTTATGTAAGTGAAATTATGCAATGTGCACTATAGATTCTTACACTTAAGGACTTCAATTATTACAGAAAAAGTCTTTATATTTACCATCAGTTACTATTACCAGTGTTTTTCATTCTTTGTGTAGATCTAGATTTCTATGTGATATCACTTTACTGATTCTTGAAAGATTTCCTTTAACTTTTTTATAGTGTAGATATGCCAGAGATGAATTTTTTTCAGGTTCATATATCCAAATAAACCTTTTTATTTTGCTCTTGTTTTTGAAATTTCTTTTTCGATGTAAAGAATTTTAAGTTTCTAATTTTGCTTTATAATACTTTAAAGGTGATACTTCAATGTCATCTGGATTACCTTATTTCCAACAAAATATTGACTATAACCCCTCATCTTTATCTTTTATCTACTGTTACTTTAAAAAAACTTTTCATCAATGTTTTATGGAAATTTATTTTGATGTGCCTTAGTGAATTTGTGTTTTATGTTTCCTAGTCTTAGAGATAATTATGTTTCTTTGACATATAGGTTTATATTAGTCAAAAAATTTGGAAAAACTTTGGGCCCGTATTTCTTTAATAGTCACCCTCATCCTAGGACTGCAATTACACATGTCAAACTGGCCCCAGTTCATTGATTGCTCCCAGTTCATTGATTCTTTGTTTTTATTTTCAGCTTTTTTTTTCTTCGTTTTTTAATTTATTTTCTGTTGGTACATTTTCAATTTCTCCAATTTTTTCTCCTGCAATATATTATCTTCCCCTACACCAAATGTATTTTCCAACCTAGACATTGCAGTCTTCATCTTTAAATATTTGATTTACCCCTTGATATATAAATCATTCTATCTATCTAATCTTCCTTGTCTCTCCTTAATATTTTTACAATATTTCCTTAGATTCTTGAGCATGTTAACTACAGTTTAAAAATCTATTTTACTATCCTTATCTATTAATACTATCAAGTGTGTGATTTCTTGGTGGGTTTCAATTAATTATTTATTTTTTCTCCTTTATTTATCATATCTTCTTGTTTCTTTGCATGCCTGGTGATCTTTTATTAGATGGCATACATTGTGAATATTATGTTGCTTTGTACATGATATTTTCTCAGTTCTATAAATATTATTGAGCTTTTTTTCTGGGACATGGTTAAAATTCCTAAAACTTCTTTGATACTCCTTTTAGGTCTAACTTCTTATCTTTGTTTTACAGGATCAGGGTCACATTTAGTCTAGAGCTAATTTCCCCAAACCCAAGTAAAATCTTTCTGAGTCCTCTATCTGATGTCTTGAGATTTATGAAGTTTCCCACTGTGGTTCGTAGCATAAGACACTTTCTAATTGTGTTTGAGATCAAAGGATTATGCCATCTAATCTTTTGAGTAATTATTTCTTCAATATCAGGTAGTTTGCTGACAATTATGCATATATCATTATTCAGTTGAATAATCAAATAATGTACTCAGAATATTTGCAGTGTTCATACAACTAACTATCCCTTCTCTTACAACCCAGGAAACTGTCACTGTTTTTGTCTGCCCAGGCTATCTGACCTATCTCTGGGAAATTATTATGCTTTCCATGAATGCTTCCTCAAAGTAGGGTGGCTGAGAACTTTCTTCAGGCCACAAACAGGGACAATCATAGGGCTCACCCCCTCCTTTTTTATTTTTATTTTTTGAGAATTATTTGCCTTTATTAACTGATGGGGCTATTTAAGGAGGATGAAGCGGGAGGAGTGAGTGGTCTTTATGCTTGGCCAGCTATGATTCATAGTCTTGTAGGTGATGGAGAACTCAACCAGGTAGTGGTTGATCATCTAGGGTTTGATTTCCACCTGGTTGAACATCTTGCCATTGTAGAAGTTCACTATGCTGCTCAAGATCTGGGGCAGGAGACTCACCTCTTTTAATACTTTTTTTCTCTTATGATTCACTGATCTTCATTTCCTGATATCCAGTGCTTTGAGAATCATTGTTTCATATATTTTTGTTAGATATTTTAGTTATTTTAAGCACAAAGGTAATTCCAGAACCTGCTGCTCCATTTGGCTTTAAGTGGAAATCTACAAGCTAATTTTAAAATTTGATTGTAAATGCAAAATAATTAAATAGATAATGTACACCACTTGATTTGAAGACTTACAATAAAGCTAGAAAAATAAAGACAACATGGTCTTGTGTAAAGATAGATATATGGATAATAACAGAAACGCAGAGTCCAAAAATAGATTCACATATATGATAGTCAAAATAATTTTTACAATGTGTCAACATATTTCATTGAGAAAATGAATCTTTTCAACACTCAATGCTAGAACAACTGAATATTATATAAGATAAAAATAGAAAAATCCCAATCAGGCTGAGTTAGTACACAAATTCTTCCATTATCTTATTTTGAATTATCTTCAGGGCCATTTTACTGAATAACCAGCTTATTAAAGTAAGCTTTGTAGAAATTAAATTACAATGAAATATATTGATGTAACAAAATATTTTCCATTGTCATTTATTAATAAAGATTGGGATCTCTTAGAGTATTCTATGTTATAAAAGATTTAGGTAGCTTAAAAAAAACAGTAGTAGGGTAGAAACCAAGAAATGGCAAATCAAATAAACAGTGAAAAGAAAATGACCCTGGGACATTTTAAAATTTATATCACTGATGACAGCAGTTTCCTAATACTATGGTTATCTCCCGTTCACTGACTTTCTCTACATTTCCACTAGTTTCTATTTTTTTTAACTATGACATAAAGTAGAAGAGAAAAATCTAACTATGGATTAGATATCGATAATAAAATATTAGATATGAGAAATGCCTGATTTGATCCTTAATATTAAATGATTAGACCAAGAATCTTATAGTTTCGATCTCAGGCACTCTAGTAGCAATTTCACATCATCTAGACCTTCAAGTGCATATGCTTAACATCACAAATATAATTTGCTGTTTATAAGTTTAGTTTAAATAATTCCAAATATGAAACTGCAGGATTTCTATCATAGTAAAACTTTATTATTTGATATATTCATACTAGTTTTATTAATAACATAATTTAACTTAATACAAATAAAAGTTTCCATCCAATAGAGACTTTTCAAATATAATGTACAATGAATTGTCTAGATTTCTTTGTACCTCTAAATTCAATTTTTAATAGATTTCTGTTTTGCTTAATTAACCAAGCATAAAAATGTATATTTGAACACTAAAAGATAGCATTCATTATTCTACTCTACCAAAACATTCCTATCTTATTTGAAGTACATTTGTAGTACTTTTTTTTTTTTTTTAAGTACTTTTTTTTAATTCAAGGAATTATATGGAAATATTGGGTTGGGCAATCTTTTACTGAGATAAGAAGAAAATATTTAAATCTCCAAAAACATTTTTTTTGAGAATTCATTCTGGGCTGGATTATCTATGTAAAAAGAGAGTGAAAAAAAACCAATGCATTAATGTTCTCTAAATCTTAAAATAGTATTACAAGCTTAAGAAAACAAACAAAATTTTGTGTATTTATAGTCCTTTGAGGGAGTTTTTTGATAAAATATAGAGTACCCAGTGAAATTTGAATTTCACATAACCAGGGTGTATTTTTTTAGTATAAGTATACACAAAATATTAGTGGAATATACTTTAAAAAGTTTATCTGAAATTCAAATTAACTGGCCTCATGCATTTTTATTTGTTAAATCTGTCAATCCTAATAGAGGTAAAAATGTTGTTCTCTTAGTTTCCTCTATAAAATTTAATGCATAGTATTTATGGTGCATTGCTTCAAACCACTGCATTTTGAACAAAATTATTTGTTTTAGGAAACATTCATTGGCTTCCTTATAAAAAATTCTCTGAAACTAAATAATACTTTATATTATAGTTCTTCTTGACAGTATAGAGTCAACTTTACCTATGTCTTAATCATAAGAACTAAGTGAAGCAAAATTCAAATTTAAATAATGATATTTCTGTGGATTATTATCATTCACCTTTTTTGTATCTCAGTGACAAATTATCTCCTCTTCTTTTATTAATGCTGGAAACTTTGATGATTTTAGAAGTATGCTGTAGACAAGCTAACATTATACTGGCTTATAAAGAGATAGCCATGATGCTATAATGTCTTGCATTTTTAAATATATGATTGCACCTTAGGTATGCCAACCAAAGAAAGGGACTTCCAAATCATTATTTGAATATAGACATTTTAGGGACTGTAAATTTTAAGTATGGGTTGGATATTATGATTGCATATAAACCTGATAGATATAGAGATAAATTAAATCAACAATTGAAAACAATTCAGGATTTAAGGTTAAACATGCCATTGCTTCACATATGCATAACTTCCTTAGCAAATAGCTATTCGGTCAAACCTTTGAGTGGGGTCCCATTCTCTAGAGTTTATGGAAGATCCTGACAGAGCAGCTTCTGGCCCTAGTCTCAAAGTATGTTATCTGGATAGATGGGAAATTTTCCAAATCAGCCATTGCTGGTTCCTTTGTTTTTAACCATTCATTACCCAGCTTATCTCTAGCCACTCTCATTTTAATTTAAGCAGCAAAGAGAAGCCAAGTTGTACCTTCCATATTTGGTTTGAAAATCTCCTCAACTGAATACCCAAGTTTAGTGCTTATGAATTCTGGCTTCCATCTGACATTAGAACACAATTTTGCCAACTTCATAGACACTTTATAACAAATATTGCCTTACCAACAGTTTCCAACAACACATTCATAATTTACTGTTCGGGTCTTACCGGAAGAATATTTAATATCCATATTTCTACCTACATCACCTCATGATAATGTTTATGTTCTCTAGGATGATACAAATCTTCTCTTCAGCTCTCTTCACAACAACCTAGACTTTTTCCATCAATCCCTTCAACACTCTTCCAGCCTCTACCAGTTACACAATTAGAAGCAATTTCCACATTTTAAGATATTTTTTAATAGCAGCACCCCAATTTTTGGTACCAAAAACTCTCTGAGTTTGCCATGTCTGCTATGACAAATACCACACACATATTGGCTTAACAAAAGGAATTTATTAATTTAACGATTTGGATGCTGGAATTCCACAATCAAGAAGATGGTTGGATTACTAAAATTCAGTGGTTATGAAACAGACTGATAAAAACTACTCATATGCAAGCAAGTGCTACCTTTCATGGAAAAAGAGCCATGAATTTGAGTCCAGAGACATGAACCCAGAAGGCCAGGCTCTGAGGTAAAAAGACAGAGCCACAAGCTACAGAAGATCAGTTCCAGGCCTTTAAACAAAGTGGAGTTTAACCAGAAGCATTTCTAATTTTCCTTTTTTCCCTCCATTGTATCCCTTTCTGTACCCAAATGTCTATCACTATTATACTAGCTTGCCCCAGTATTGTATTTTGGGAACAGATAACTTGTTTCTTCAGTTTCATAGGTTGTTCACAGATGTAAAGTAATTTTGTCTCAGGATAGCTTATACCAGAACCTCACCCATACCTGTTTTAGATGATTTGTGCTGAAATTTGGGAATTTTGAGCTGATGAAATTTAGATGAGATTTTGGAATTGGAGTTGATGCTATATGGGTTAATACCAATTAGCAAGTGTATATTCTCAGTTTTGTTGCCGTATGAGTAAATGAATTCCTGAGGAGAATATTTCTCTCCACACACACACACACACACACACACACGCACATACACAGAAAAATGGTTATAGAAATAGAGTTGTAAAAATCCCTCTGTGTGTGTGTGTATTGCCTAGTTTTGTTAATGCATAGGGCCTGAGTGCTGAGACATTCCACTAACAATAAGCATACCAAGTGCTCATAAGTGTTTCAGAATATGTCTTACTACTAAAAAGATCCACGTTTCCTTGGTGTATGGGTTATTCCAGTTCTGAGAGAGGGAAAGTACAAGATAAACCTGGAAACTTTTGTACTAGGAAGTAAGAAAGTGTTCAATTATGGAGACTGTGAAAAATCCAAGAAACCTGTAGTTTTTACACTAGCAAGGCTGGCAAAAATGGAGCAATAATATACATAACTATAGTCACATATCATGTCCCATTGAATGAAATAGGAATTAATTAGTTTGTGTTGATAGGAAGAAAGAGAGAGAGGGAGAATGAAAGAAGAATGAAAGAAAAAAAAGAATGGATGGAAGTAAGGAAAGAAAGAAAGAAATATTTTCCATAGAATTCTACCCAATAAGTGGAGAAGGGATAATGTACTTAAAAAATCAACATTTCACAACTATCATTGTAGTATTTAATTGAGTTTAGAACATCAATGGATGCTAAACTTAGTAGGTGAATATCGGGCAAAGAATGGGATATTTTCATCTCAAAATGTATCTCCACAATATGTAATATATCTTTATATATCATAAATATATAACATATATGTATTCATAATATATCACTTAAATATATAAACTTAAATAAGGGGACAAAGAAGAATTTTACAATGGAGAAATCTGGAAGACATCACCTTTCAAATGTTCATAGTTAAAATAATAGCTGATGGGACAAATGGACTCCATTTGCCACTTTGTGGGATCTAAGAAAGAAGAGCATAGTTTCATGTTATTGCCAAAAATGCAGATCCTGAAAGTGAATCATGAAGAAACACCAGATACACTGAAAATGAGGAACTTTCTAAAATACATAATAACCTGCCAGTAATGTTCAAAAAAGGTCACAGTGCTGTGAAGTTTAAGGCAGTATTATGAAACTGTTCTTGATTGAAGGAGCTTAAGAAACATGCAAACCCAGAAAAACATATTATTCTGGTGTCTTAGTTTGCCAGGGATGCTACAAAAAATACTACAGATTGGTTGAATTAAACAACAGGAATTTGTTGTTTTGAAGGCTAGAAGTTCAAAATCAAGGTATCAGCATGCCATACTTTCTCCAAAGTCATTAGCATTCTGATGGTACCTTTTGGCAATCCATAACTCATTTTCTACTTTCATCACATAGTGATTCATTTGCTTCTCATTTCCTTCTCACTCCTCCTGCTTATAGGGACTCTATTCATAGTGGATCAAGGACAACCATGAATCAGTTTAGCCTCATCTTAATAGGATTGAAGAGTTTATTTACAAATGAGTTCACATCTATATGGCCAAGGTTTAGAACTTGAACATGTCTTTGTGGGAAAACATGATTCAATCTATAACACCTGGATTGGATTTTTTTCTATTAAAGGACAGCATTAGGGAAATTTGTGAATGTGAATGGAATTTCTGGGTGAAAGCCATATGAGAGTTCTTTTATACCGACTTTTCTTTTAGATGGAATGATATTATACAAATATTAAAAGAAAAAGAGCAAGGTCCAAGAGGTATTGGGTGCGTACCTCTCTTCTGTTCCAGAGATCCCCAGAGAAGCTGCTCTGGTTATATCTTTTTTAATATTTAAAAAATATTTTATCTATTAGTTTCATCCATGCTATAATTAGTGAAAATTATATATATTAAGTCTGTAAACCGGTACTTAGTCTGTTTCCAGTGTGTTTTTATTTTTATTTTCTTTTTTGAAAAAAATGGTCATCTTATGGTCAAGTGCTTTTACATCAAGTGTCAAATTTACTTGTTTGGCTTTGTCTTAGATTTCAGAATAGCTAAATACTTATTTAGAAAGAGAATTTCTAAGTAGATTTCTTAAAATAAAATCACTTGATTCAACAAAACATATTGGATGTGTTTTTCTTTCTCAAATATAGCTACCCCCTGAGTTTGATGGAATGGGTAACACTTCTCTGTAAAACTGCCTGTCAGTAAATCTGCACACTTAGCATCTCAGCTAGAGCAAGTTTCTGAAAACAAGCTCAATTTGTGGCTTGTGGCAATGCCTTCATAAGTAGTTTTCAATTAACCCTCTATCAACTATCTCTGAGCATGCAATTTTACATCATTTTTTAAAGCAGCCATTTTACTTTGAAATGCAAACTACATAATAAGGATAAAATTAAACAGATATAAAGTTATTTCAACAAAATCCTGTTTCCTTCATAATAGTTTATTCTTTTAATGAGAATGAAAAGATGGCCACTAGTCATTTCAGTTTTCATGGTTGGATTGATTCAGTTGAGCTTCATCAAATATTCTTATGTATCAGTTATGATCCATTTCAACAAGCTAAAGGGAAATTTAATATACGCTTTCAGTTTTCAGTTGGTAATCAATTTAACATATAAATAGAGTTACTTTTTTCCAATTAAATGTTAGGGTCTATAATAAGTCTTTATTATTTTATATTTATATATAGTCACTAGATTTTTATTTGTAGGAAACATGCTAGAGGTAAGAGTTCAAGCAATTATGAGCCTGGTTTTCTTCTTCCCTCAATAAAATTAAGAATGGAAATTACCTACATATTTTTAGTGTTCTCATATTTTTTAATTGACAGATAATTCTGCTATCAGGAACTATAAGTAAGTTCTGTTATCTCCTATATCTATATCTCCATATATTCAATTGCTTACTATATATTTCCCATTTGACATTTTATAGACAATTCAGATAAAACCATCTGACATACTTTAATTCCAGGTTTTCTCTGTCATTGAATGGGAAACCATTCACACCTTAATCTAAATCTGAAATTTAGCTCTGACTCCCAACTCTAATCTTAATCAACCATGCCCTTCATTATTGAAATAAATGTCATCTGAATACTTTGCTGAAACAGCTTTCTATAAGGAGTTATTCCCATCAGCATTTCACTTCTAAATAATTTTATGAATTGCAAATGTGGGGGAGGAATTTTTCCAGATAGAAACATCTTGTTTCCCTGCAAATAAGTGTATCATTCCACCTCAAAATCATTTGTTTCAACTACTATGTATTCAACAATGTGCTAGTTGAATAGCAACTAGCCATTCACTGTGGGAGAAACAGTGATAAAACAAAATATGAGGTTCTGCATCATAATGAATATTGCAGTTATGGGCACATTACATAATCTTTAGCTTTGACATGCAAGGATGTTGATATTTTGTACATGTTGACCTCTTTGGCCTCAAGTATCACCACATTCAACTTCCATATTTCACTCATATGGGAATCCTCACAGAACTTTATGCTGCACTACTATCCTTAATTTTGAGATTTTATGCAAAGCTGACTATGCATCAAAATAAAAATAGCCATTGTCTGTTTGGCCTTCACCCTCAACTTTGCAGCAAAATGTCTGCAGAAGTTTGGGGTCATAATATCCAGATACAACAACCCAGAAGACTAAGAGAGAGCATGCTTCCTGCATTTCACTCTTAAGAGTTTCTGAGAAGATTTATCCTCACTTGTTTGCTTGTAATGAATTTGGTCACATGTGTATTTATGTTCTAATTACTGGCCAAGAGAATTGGGCTATATTTTGATTAATCAGGTGAAACCTGAATCTGTGGGTGAGACAGCCAACGTTGAGGAAAAGTTATATACTGGGAGGCCTAGTATACTGAATGTGTTCTGTTTTGGGAAGGGAAAGAGAAGAAATGGATGTTGACAATCAACCAATGGCATCTATAAAAAGTGAACTGGAAGGTCATTTAATGCGAATGTTAGAGACTTTATGAGAAATTGTTTGCTGAACACAATATTCATTTTCTCTTTTCTGGATAATAAAATTGCACTGTGTTTGTTAAACTCTCCTACACTTTGGTGTTGAAATTGAGTTTCTGAGCTATGGAATGTGAGCAGAAGTAATGTGGACTCCTTCCAAGATGGTTATATAAACCTCACATTCATAATTCTCCATATCTTTTTTTTCCCCTTCTGGTTGCTAGAATGGAAACAATTTCCAGAGTAACCTCAAGAACTGTGTTGAGGATGGTAAAGCTGTGGATGGAAGGAGAGTGGGTCTTTGAATCACCCTGGAGGAGACCACAAATAGCTTCCATATTATGTAAGCAATAAATAGTATTTATTGCTTTAATATTTGCAAGCTTAGTTGTTTCATCAACTACTGTTGCCTTAATAATTATAGGAATTGAAATCATGACACAAAATTTAAGATGAGCAAGATTTTGAGTTTAGTTTTTTTTTATACCTGTGAAAGAGATTTTTCCCAATATCACTCACCAAAATCTTATTTCAGTGCAAAAGTAATCATTCTTCAAATCTAGTATAAATGCCTATGTCTTGTTTATTTATATACTCTCCAGAGTATCAAGTAATACTTCAGAGAATGTATTTTTAATGAACTTGTGTTCAATGTAGGCAACTTTTAATTTAATTATGTATTTTCAGTCTTTTTAAGTATCTGATCAATTTATTAGTATATGCTACTAATGCTTTCTTTAAGATAATTCTCAAGAGTTTGCTCTTTTCTTATTTGCTTTGTATTATCTTGGTAGAGAATCATCTCACCTCTCTTATAGATGATTCCATATATATTAGTTGGCTCTATCACACATATTTAAAAAATTAAATCATCTTGTATCATACTGGCATTATTACTTACAGAATAAGACTGCTCCCTGGCTTTGTGTTATTGTTTTAGGCAGTGATTATATTTAGGCAGTGATTAATTTTTAACTATTTTCACAGTACCTTGTGTGATTATATGCACATAGCAGAAGATAAAGAAAACAAAAGAAAACATATTTACTTGAGTTAAATTAAAAAGCATGAGTAAATCTCAGTACCAATATTGATATTTTT
Source organism: Tolypeutes matacus (assembly GCA_026826555.1). Classification (NCBI taxonomy): domain Eukaryota; kingdom Metazoa; phylum Chordata; class Mammalia; order Cingulata; family Chlamyphoridae; genus Tolypeutes; species Tolypeutes matacus. Next base: position 5,005,540 of record JAKSZT010054458.1, read on the forward strand.
ATATTTATGGGCCAAACCCTCAAATGGAGATTCATAATGAGACATGAAGTGTTCTTTATCAGACACTACGATTAGTCATTATTCAACATAAATCGTTGTATATTTGACAATGATAAATATTTCAGAATTGAAGAGTAAGGGAAACATCAAGGCAAACCTAAAATCGGCATTGCTTCTGAAAACTAACATAGTTTAAAGTAATGAACAGTTTTTTTTTCTGCAGAAAAACACATAACCAACTCACCAAAAAAAAAAAAAAAAAAAAAAAAACTACATTATCACAAACATTCATCCTAATATACAAAATTATATTGAATATTAGTTATAACTCCAGGATTTTTAAAAACAAATAATAACTATAATGGTAGAATTAAATTTGCCTTTATGTTCTGGAAATTTTAAATCGCAATTCTTAAAAGAAGATGTGGTAATATAATAGGTATATGGACATAATCTAGTTATTAAAAATAATTGATTGGGAGCACTTAACATTGGTTAATTTTAAACTGTTTTTAAAACTTAACCTAAACTCTAAGTATTTTCCTTCTACTGCTCCAAGTTGTTATTCTTCCTCATCTTTATACATTACTTCTCTTCTTATTCTGATATACATTCCATGCTTTCACAAGATCTAGAAATGTTGCATTTAGGAGTTCAATGAAATATTTTTTTAATTACTCTCTTCAAAATAAGCCATTTATATTAGCTAGCTACTTAGTTGGGCCCAAAAACTCTTTTCAAAACATACAAAATATAATTTTATCATTATAAAAATATGCTACCATCAATTGTAACAAATATTGCACTCCAATGAAAGTTGGTGGTGGTGGGGTAGTGTATGGAAATCCTGTGTTTTGTGCATGATTGTTCTATAAACCCACAAGGTCTCTAATAAAGAAAAACAATATAAACTTGTATCATTTTTCATATAGCAGGAAAAAAATGTTTCTTTTCTGTTCAATTCATAGTGTTGGGGATAGAATCATGCTCCCCACAAAAGGTATGTTCAGGACCCAAACTCCAGTCTATATGTGTGACCCCATTTGTAAATAGGACCTTTGAAGGTGTTATTAGTTTAGATGTGCCCAAAGTGAAAGAGAGTTGGCCTTAATTTAAAATGGCTGAAGTCCTTATCATCAAAAGAAATTGGACACAGAGAGAAGCCACGGGGAACAGCCAGAAGATGGATGTCAATGGAACCCAGATGAGAAAGGACATGACATTGCCATGTGCAATGCAATGTGACAGAAAAGCCAGGAATCCCAAAGATTGCTTGCCAGCCAGAAGATATCAACCCCAGGAACAAGAAGCATCCTATTCTCTGAAACTGTGAGCCAATAAATTCTCTTGTTAAACCAACCCATTTTATGATGTTGTTTTAGCAGCTTGGAAACTAAAACACAATACCAGTTAATTTTGTCTTGCTTTTCCTGTCTATGAGCTCCTGTTTTTAAGCACTTCTAAATAGAGTGTAAATCTTCTTTTTTGTCATAACAATTTGTCTTTTTGATTTTTCTTAATTTTCTCAGAAACAAAGACCAATGCTCTTGTTATTGTTATAACCAGGCAAATAGTCTACATATTTATTTATTCAGAAATTCTCTCATATCACTCAGTGGAAGACAACCTCTTTCCAATTCTTAATCCCTATTTCATATTCATTCACCCATTCAATAAAATTTGAGTAACTGTTTGTTGGGCTTTTTATATTCATGTTTATTAATTTTATTCTGAATGCACATACCAGTTGGTTTTGGTCAGAGACAAATTTCTTAATGATAAGTCTGTTGACCACATCTTTCCCAGGCTTTAACCATGGGACAAGGCAAAAAAGAGCTAGTTCAATTGTCCTACAATAGTACCCAGATACAAAGAAAGAGGAAAAAAATATTTTTTGCTTATACAGGTGAAGGAGGCAGCAGTTTCCCTCCTTTTTCAAAAAGTTCTCCTTGACCATACTCTAGGCTTTGGTGTATAAGTAAAATCTTACCAGAAGTGAGATAGCCCCATTATGGCTCAGCTTTAGAGATGTCTTCAAATTCTGGAGTTTCATCTCTTTGACATGTAAATACTTAGGGAGTATTTCCTTTCATACCCTGGGGATTAACCTAGGGACCTAGTTTAGGCTGTAACAATTTGACCTACTTAAGTAGGGAAGAATTTTAATATCCTTTTAGACTTAGAGAAATTAGCTAGACAAATAGCCACTGATCTCATGGTGTAGGAAGTCTCAAGAGGCTAAGGCTTTTTGGTGGGGTACTGAGAAACCCTCATTTTTATTTTATCTATATCATTATTTACCCAGCTTAGTACTAGGTAAAATGGGAATACAAATCATATTATGTTTTAGATAATTTTGAGTACTCTTAAATCATACTTTTGCAAGGCATCTTAAAAACAGCATAATATCATTCACTTTAAAAAAGCGTTCCCAAAATAGTACAAATATTTTAAGTTTTGATTATAATGTCCACTCTAATACTACTATCTATTTTCCACAAGCTGTCATTATGGTAGCTTGATTTAGTTTGTAATTTGGAAATTTTTATAAAATCATGAAATAATTGTGCTTTATTTTATTATATCATCTTTTGACTAGATTTGTGTGATTAACTAATAATCATGTGATAATATTTTTGTATTCTGCTGAAGCACTATACATGTACCTTGGGAATCTTCCTAAATAATGGAATAAGTCACCTAAAAAATATCATTGATAGAGACACTTTTTTGAAAAATAAAACATGACAAATCATATAAAAGTAAATGCATTATTACTCAGACATCCACTTATAGTTTGGGCATACAATTTGACAGGTCATGTGAAAAAATGCCTCCAAAGGTCTTCACTTCAAGACATAAATGATGTTATTTTTCTAAAAGCTATATTTTTAAAACATAAGCATCGTTTTACAGTCACTGATCTGTAAATTGGCAAGAACATTTACTGATGTTTAATGTAAATTTTAAATAATTAACTTAATATTTGAGGATATTATTGAGTTAGTCTTTGTTAAAAGCATCTAATATTTGGCATCAATTTATTAAAATTAACAGTCATAAAAACCTTAGAATTTATAGGGATTTTCATCTAAAAATTATTTTATTTTCTGCTAAATTTTTGTTCTGTAAATAACATTTTTGAATTACATTCTTTCCTAAAATTCCTTTACAACTTAAATCTACATTCTGTTATTTGCAAAAATATATATAATATCTGTCATGGTGATACAAGATTATGATTCAATTTTATGAACTACATTCATACTAAACTCGGTACTAGCTTATCTCAGTACCTTGATCATTTCTTCTGTTTCTATTTATTTGCTTATATAACTATAAATTCTTAGGTCTTTAGATATTATAATAGCAATTTCAAATGTTTTTGGTTAATGGGTGATTTTTTTCTTCTCTGGGAATCTAGAAAACACCTGTGTATTGTGTTGTTGTTGTTTTGTTTTGTTTTCATATATATTTTAAAAGATGCTTAGATTACATAAATGTTACACAAAAATTACGGGGATTCCCATGATCTCCACCTCCCATACCTCCCATAACATCTCACATAATCATCTTTCATTAGTGTGGCACATCACCTGCAATGGATATACACATCCTGGGGCTTTGCCACTAAGCATAGACCACAGTTCACATCGTAGACCACACTCTCTCCCACACAGTTCTGCATGGTATGCGCTGATGTAAAATGGCCTATATCCGTTGCCACAACATCACTCAGGACAATCCCCAAGTCCTGAAAAAGCCCCTGTATTACAACTGCCCTTCCCCTCCCTGCCCCGAAAGCATCTAGTGGCCACTGGCTTCACCTCACTTTTATAATTTCTTCCATTGCTTGAATCTCAATATGTCTACCATTAAGTCCACTCTAGTCTATAGCTCTTCCCCCAATCCCGAGGGGACTGGAATGGTGATGTCCACTCCATCTCCAAGTGAGAGTGGGCTTATATCCCGTGGATACGGTGGATGGGATTATCCTGCCTTCAGTGTCATATGCTGTATAGGATGTGGAGGAAGGAACAGAAAAGATCAAATGGGGTATTTAGTGGTCATGGGAAATGTTCTTCATTACCTTACAGGAATGGACACAGAACATGGTAAATATCATTTTAAAAAAATTAAACTGTGTATTGTGTATTTTAAAAATACCGGATAAGAATAAGCCTGCTATTCAATTAATCAAGTGCCTATGGATTAGTAGCATCTATTAAGATGCTGTGAAGATGAAGATTCTGTTAGATAGATGAAAATAGGTGAATATATACTTGTGCAGTGGTTGATAACTTGTTAATTGATGATATTTCCCTAATCATTGACAGGTTAATGGCAAAATAAATAGATAAAACACACAACATTGAACTTTCATATGGTTCAAGAATCATAAAAAGTGTTAAAAGACCATTTTTCATTAGGAATTTCTGTAATTTATTCCAAATGTCTATAAAGTAAAAGAAAATATTCCTAATTTCAAGAAACACTGTCATATAAAAGAATTGGAAAAAAAGTACATAGAAAAGCAATAAGCCTGAAACATATCATTTGATTAAGTTATTCTACAGGAATGAAGTATCAGATTATTTTAGAAGGACTTCTTTTTCTTACTCCTTTTTTGTGTCTTGAAAAAATATAGAACTTTACTTAACCCATGCTTCTCAAATCATGAACTACTTTTATTTGATCTAATTTCCAATGTATGCCATATGAAATGTATTGCTTAGGAACATGTCTATAAGTAAAGATACCATTTTATTAATTACAACGCAATTTTTTCTGCAGTATTGAAGATGGATAGTTAGATAAAAGCATGGCTAATGATTACGAGAATATATGGGGTTTTCCATAGTAAGAACTATGTTGAGCAATTTCCTGGGACTGCCATAACAAGTTACCACAAACATGGTGACTTAAAACAAGAGACATTTATTCTCTCACAGTTCTAGAGCCTAGAAATCTGAAACAGAGGTGCTGACTGAGTGATGCTCTCTCTGAAGGCTCTAGAAGAAGAATCTTTCTTTGCTTCTTAGCTTCTGGTGGTGGCTGAGTATGTGAGTGTTTATCTTGTCATAGTATCTTATATCAGTGGGTGAAGACCCACATAATGAGCAGGGGAAGGTGCTGGACTCCCATCCGAGGGAGGCCTGATATATCTTTAAACAGAGAGATGGGATCACTTGAGAGCATTGGTGGTACCTAATAGAAGAGTACAGACCAGTGCATAAAGCCCTCAGTGAAGATGCAAGTAACTATGAATCTTGTCCTTCAAGGAGTGAAGTCTGGTGGTTGCCGTGGGCACAAAGTGGAGGGGGAAGAAGGAATAAAATAGATGGAACAGGGGGCATTTTTGGGTGAGGGAAGTGTTCTACATGATCTTGCAAATATGTATACAGACCATGTTAAATTTTATCAGATCCTATAAAAGTATATGGTCAGAAATGTAAACCATAATGTGAACCATTGACAAAGCTTAGTAGTTATGTTTTAATATTCGTGCTTCAATGTAACAAATGTACCATTCACATATAAAATGTTATTGATGGTGGAAAGGGTAAAGGGGGAGGATGTTGGGTATATGGGAATCCACTGTACTCTGTACATGACTCTACTGTGACCTAAAACTTCTTAAAAAAAAAACACACAAAAAAACACTGGGGGAATAAATGGGAGAAAATGTCACTGTACATACAAGACAACAGACTTACAGTGATGAAAGGCAAAACGTAAAAAAAACTTTTTTTCTTCAAATATTTTTTCATTATTTTTTATATTCCAATTTTTAAAAATATTGTTCTACTTTTATTTTTTTTTATTATTTTTTTCTGTATTTTACTTCTTAGGTATAGATCTATCATCACTATTTCATTTTCTTAATAATTGTATGTGGCTATTGTATGGTTTCATTTTTAAAGAGATTTAAGGTCACAGAAGCATTACAACTGTGGCAGGGGAGGATCATTGGTGTGAAGTGTCAGTGAGAGAGGACACATGGGAGGAAGTTCACATGGGCAGACATATTAGGCATATAAATGTGTTCAAATATTTATGGGGCATTGTCACAGTGGGTGGAGACTCACACAATAACCAAAAAGAGTATCAAATTCCCATCCAGGGGAGCTCTGCCACATTCTGTAATGGAACAACAAGAAGATCCCAAGTACAGGGACAATGACTTGTGAAGGAGGATGGTCCACTGAAAGGCCTTTGATATTGATAACTATGTTTATAAGCCTTTGCTCTTGAAATTGAAACTTAGCCTAGTGACATACGGGGCCTAAGAGTTACCAAGAGGAGCTTCCTTGTTGCTCAAATGTGGCCTCTCTCTAAGCTGAACTCAGCATATAAAAGCAATAACTTCCCCCCATGGTGGGAGATGATTCCCGGGGATGAGTCTCCCTGGCACCGAGGGATTGCTACCAAGTACCAACAAGCAATGCATCTAGGGAAAAAAACATTAAAAAAAAAAAAAAAAAAACTTGACCAAAAGGGGGAAAAGCTGAAGACAAATGAGTTTGTACAACTAAAAGTCTTCAAAGTGAGTCAAGAGGTCATCCCAGAGGTAGCACTTATGCACATGACAACAGGATCTCATTGACAGCCAAAGTAGATAGGACCCCGAACAGTGAAGCTCCTCAGGGATATGGAGACATCCAGACACTATAGTCAGGGCAGACAACTCAGGAATTTGGACCCTTCCCAGTGGGCCCTAATCTGGTATTTATGCTCCTCAGGGTGCCTGAGTAAGACTCAGCAGTGGTTTCCTTATGAATAACTCTTCTGTCCTTCTATTTGAACCTATAATTAATACTAGAGTTGGTAGGTGTACATCCAAGAGACTTAAATCTTTGGGCTGTCCATGTGCCAGCTGAGCCCTGAATCTCAACAGAGTTGCAATACCCACTCTCCAGTCTTTTCAATGGACTTACCCAAAACAACTAATGGGGAGAAGATGATAGACCAAAAACATACCAAGGAACTGAGAGTGCCTACAACTATAAGCAAGAGAGCACCATCCATCAGACATATGGGATCAAAGACCCCCTCATCTAATGGTAGAGTGGACATCACCGTCCCAGAGTCCTCAGGATTGGGAAATGAACTATGGACTAAAATAAACTTACTAGTATTATACTATAGATGTATTGTGATTCTAACAATGGAAGAAATACCATTGTTGTGGAGGCAGTGACTCATAGATGTTCTGGGGTTAGGGAAAGGGAAAAACAGGTGCAATAGGGGGGCATTTTCAGGACTTGGTAATCATCTGAATGACATTACAATGACAGATACAGGCCATTATGTATCTGGCCATAACCTACAGAGTTGAATAGAAGGAGTGTTAACCACAATGTAAAGTATAATCCAAGCTTAACAGCAATGCTCCAAAATGTGTTTATCAATTGCAATGAATGTACCACACTGATGAAATATGTTGCTAATGTGGGAAAATGTGGGAGGTTTGGAGAGCAGGGCATATGGGAATCCCCTATATATTCTCTGCAACATTTATGGAATTGAAGTTTTTTTTTTTTTTTTTTTTTTTTTTTATTTAAAAAGTGAAAAAGAAATAAAGTACTAAACAGCTACTATAAAAAATAAAATAAAATAAATTCATAAACAAAAATTGCAAAATACTCAAGGAAAATGGATCCATCATCAGTAAGAGTCAGCAGAAACAAATAATAGGATTATAAGGATTTGTGATAATAGATAAATAATCTGAAGATTATGTAACGCACATAAGATAAATTTATACAATGAATAAAGGAGTAAAGATATTAAAGAATAACAAGCACATTTTAGAAAATAGGACATATAAAAATAAAAGTCATTGAATTATAAATAAACTTTAAGATACAAATGAAGAATTATAATAGAAAAGATAGATATAAAAAATATACCACAGCAAATCAAGAGATGAAATTATAAAAGATAGATTGAGATGGAGATGGCCCAACAAATAAGTGAAACTTCAGATGTTATTAAAAAATTAAGAGTCAATATTCAAAGGTAAATGGCGGGAAATTTTCAATAAGTCATTAAAGAAAAGAATCCTCAACTTCTGAGCAGGGTGAATAAAAATAAAATCAAACTACAAACAACTGTGGTTTGGGGAATCTTCAAGAAAAAGAGATTCTTCACAAGCAAAAAAACAATAACAATAATGCAATGGAATATAAACTTCAAAGTGTGAAAGTATATAATTCAAGATAAAATATTAAAAACAGTAGCAAAGTTGAAATAAAGAGCTTTCAATTCAATAAAATTTGAAAGAATTTAAATCTCATAGATAATCACTGCAAGAACTATTATACAAAAAAAAAAAAAAAAAAAAAAAGATAGTTCAGGAAGAAAGAAAACAAGCTAAAAAAGAAAGAGGGGGAAGCCAGAAGCAATCGTAAGTTTAAGAACTGTTAACTCTGAAGAAAAATCTAAACGAGCATTGATTATAAAAATCTTAGTAGTGCTATCACACCGATAATAACAACAACTCATATTAAGGATAAAATATATGATAGTTTAAATACTAGAATTGTGTAAACCATCCCAATTAAATGCTCTTTTTAATGATTTCGTGTTGCTCAAACCAATGGTTAACTCTGATCTCGCCTTACTGGATTACCAGTAGCACTTGACACAGCTTATTAGTACCTTGTCTTTAAAAAGTATTCTTCCTTGGCTTCTAGGACACACATTCTCTTGTCCTTCTTATCTCTTTCTTTACTACTTCCCAGGCTTTGGGACTCTTCTCCATCTATACTCGCTCCTTTGAGGACCTCTCTCTGTCTCATGGTTTAAAAAAACATATTTATGCCAAAGATTTCCAAATTATTACTGTGGTTATGATTTCTCCTCTAAATGCCTAGTTCTTATATCCAAATAGTTGTGTGACATCTTCATCTGAGGAGCTAATAAACATCTGAGACATAGAATGTGTAGACTTTCTTTACACAATACAATTTGCCTCAGGCCAAAAATCTTGGAGTCATCCTTGACTCCTCTCTTTCATACATTGCACATACAATACTAGAATTGTATGTTGCTCTACTGTTGGAATATATCCAGAATTGTATGACTTTCTTCTCCCTGAGAAACAGATGCTGTGGAAAGGACTCAAGTGCAAGTAATTTGGGATATAGACCCCCAAAAACTACATTTTCATCCTTTTAAAGTGTTTACTCAAATATTATATTACAAAGTCATTCACTGACTAATTTAAAACTTGCAATCTATCACAAGTACTGTATACCTTCCCCACTTTATTTTTCTTCATAAAATGCATAACATTTCAAGATACATTTTATTTATTTTTTGTCATCCTTTACTGGGCTATAATATTCATGAGGGCAGTGATATTCGTTTCTCATTTAGTACTCTATACTTAGATGCCTTGCACAGAATAAATATTAAGTAAAAAAAAAAAAAGCATTAGTTATTATTCTATGGTAATTATGGTGGTGTGGCATTGGCTCAGTGATTGTTTCCCAATGTCACACAAATTCCAAATGTGAAAGACACATTATGCTATTTCAAAGACATATAAAATACATTTAAGTTGAGTTCTTAATGTGATCACATTTATCATTTTTAATTTACTGTCTAGCACTTGAAGTTTTCCTTCGTTGGTGAGGCTTTGGGAAAAAAGGAAATCTAATGCTTTTATCATAGGAAGATAAATTTATACAACCACTTTGTAAAGGTACCCAGCAATACTGAGTACAACTGACAATGCCCATGGCAAAAGTCCTAAAATTCTCCTGCTCTATATCCATCTTACAGAAATTCTAACACATGTGAACAGAGAGTCCAATCTATGAATGCTAATCGCAGCACTGATTTTATAATTTAAAATACTTAGTTATCTTAAATATCATTTATTATGAAAATAGATAATTTTCTCTTATTTGTTTAATGAAATCTATTTTATTTAATTTTAAAGATACAAACTATATTACATGCCATATACAAAATTCTATGCATACTTTTATAGGTATAGTATGGAAATACACATGACAATGTTAATCACCATATTTAAGCCTATAGTTATTCATGGATGAAAAGAGATAAGGAAGGGATTAAGATGAGAGGTTAACTTTAAAAATATATATATTTTAATTGTCTTATAAGTGACAAAATATATTGTAAAAATAAATTACAGTAGTATAGTCTTATTTATGATGACTTGTATATTGAAAGGTTTTAAAATTATTTTGGAATGTTTAAAATATTTCTTAATTGGTAGTTGGACATTTTTAAAAGAATAGATTAGATTTGAATAGAGAAGAATAGAAGATTGTGGTATTTTGCTAGCCACAATACATGAATGAAGTGATCATCTATTCTAATTCTGTTTAAATTTAGTAGAAGTCATTGAAGTTTTGTGAACAAAACTGCAATTTCTCATATTACTAAGAGCACTGTGTTAGACTAAGTGGAATAGGAACTTTTGGTGAAGAGGTCAAAATAGTATGCTGTTCTGATAATTGATGTGACATGCAGTCTACTGAAAAGCGGGAAAATGTCATAAAAAAATAAAACATAGAAGAAACATAAATGACTTACCAATTGATGCCAGCGAATCTAAGAGATGGGATTGGTGATACTAAAATTAACTGAAATGGGAAAGACAGAGGAGTAGGATCTTCTGAAGAAAATTTGATGAGTTCTGTTTTTGACATTTTGAATGGGAGTTTTCATTTTTAGATGAAATCCATATAGAGAAAAAATAAACATAAAAATAGTTTTTACGGAATTGTCAGTATAAAAAGGAGAGCTGAAACATGAAAATGAATACAGCAAGAAAAAGAACTTTTAGACCCTTAAAAATACATTTTTTCTCACAGTATTCCCTCTTCTTAAATTCCATGATTGTTTCTGGAAATAAAAGGGAATAAATTTTGTGACTGTATCATGCTACTATAGTTCAGGGATTACATCTTTACTCTTTGTTTCTGCTTGTTTTATGACTGGTTATAGTGGTTCTGTTTGATAATCTGATAATTTCTTTTATTTGGCATGAAATTTTGGGGATTCTTTAGGCAAGATAAGGGCAGCAATGGTGTACAATTGAAATTAGAATTAGCTGTCCTCACTTCTATTTTTTCTAATAGGCACTAGCATTTTTTATTACAATCTGAAAAAGAGTTTTTATTATGCATAGAAGGAGAAAGGATTATATATAGAAGAAAATTTTGAGAAATACTGCAAATATAAAATCATCATTTGATTTAGTACCTAAAACTCACTAGGTGAAATTATGTTTAATAATTAGATAAACACCCAATTTTGTAAAATTACCTAATTTTAAAATAAAGATGTATTTAGAAATACTTAATTTTATCTTATCTAAAAATGGAGAAAGATAAACACCGGTAATAGAACAAATCATGAGTCAAAGCAACTATTTAACGATTAAATGTTGATGATTAACAGCCACAAACAATAATTTTCTCCATTTCTGCCTAAAATTCTTTGACTTGATATCTAACTTTAAGGAAATTTCATGATCTGGAAGACCCAGGCTGAATAAAGGCTTGAAAATTGAGTTTTTTTTTTTTTTTTTTTTTAGTTTGGAGATAACATTTAATAATTGGAAGAGTACAGAAAGAAAATTCCAATTTCTGGTTTACATAAAAGTGCAATATATTCCCTCAATCTCATATGGCAAGAACAGCCTTGAATAATAGGTATAATCCTTTTAGTTAGGTGCTCTCCAATTCACTGAAATTTCTGCTGTCAATATAATATATACATATTCACTTATATCCTCTCCAGACCATTTATTTACCTTTCCATTCTGGCACCTGTAGGCAATTGTATTTTAGTTTCCAGATTTATTTTCTGAATTAAATATACATCCACTTGCAAGTGGCAATATTTTAAAATTTTGTCATGCTTTTATAATTTAATGCAAAATAAATTATTCAAAATTGCCCTGAAAGATGGAATTCAATGGAGTAAAAGGGAGAAGATTATAAGTATTTAGGGCATGGAAGGGAATATAAAGCTAATACTTCCGGACAAAATGGATGCAGTAAAAAAAAAATCAGTTTTTCCACTTGATTTAGTATGGCAGTTGTAAAGCACAGCCTGAGAATTCTTCAGCACTGCTTCCACTGAGAGGGATCCCCTTGAATCATGAAGGACTTGTGATATCTTCAATATCTACAATACCAGAAAAGCAATGCTATCTGGCTTTTGAGACTTGGTCAGAAAGGGTCATGTAAGTTATGCTTATTCTTTCCAGGATCCTCACTCTGAGGATGCCCTCTCTGTTGCCAGTCTGTGAGAAGCTCAAACCATGTGAACAGACCATGTATAGGAGTTCTGATTGACAGGCTTAGTTTATCCCTGGCTTCAAAAGTTCAAAGCCAGGTGCCATATATGTGAGTAAAGTAATCTTGGAAGTCCCAGCTGTCCAAGTCTCCAAGCATTTTGAGTCACATCCAGGCATGAGAGTCTCCCCATCTGAGGCCCATTCATCAAGGATCATAAAAGAGCCTGCCTCGTTGTTCCTTTTCTGAATTTCTGATGCACAAAATCTATGAGAATAGTAAAATTTACTCTTTTACTCCATTAAATTAGGAGTGATTTATCATGTAGCAGTGTAACTGGATTACATAGAAAATCTCTTCTTTATTACCTAAGAACCTCCACATAATTTGGCATCTGCTTGTCTCTTCAACTCCTTCTAATCTCCTTCTGAGTCCCTGTAATGGAACAAATCAACTAATATTCTTTGTCTGTGCTTGCAACAAACCAGTGCTTTTTTCATGTTAGATAAGGTTCACTAACTACAATAAAAGAATGCTGCTTCCAAGTTTTTTTACAAGTTAGATTCTTTGTCATTCGGGTACTCTTGTTTTCAAATACTATGCATAAGATAATATTTCTTTGACCACCTTTTCATCACCTATTCTCCTGTACCTCTAAAATTACAGTCCTTATTGCTATATTAGGCTATTTATCATATTTATAGCATGAGTCAAAATGTAAAATTATCTATTTATTACTTGCTTTTTAGATATCTTCACTTATCATCATGGAATTTCCAAGAATTCCAGGACTATGTATTCTTGTTTACTACATTATTCCATTAGCTAAACTGTCATATTACTTATAGTGGTCAAACATATTTGTTATTGGTTAAACAGAATTCTTTTAATTTAAGCAGATATAATCTCCAGACTAAATCTATTATGGTTAGGATAAGGTACAGGTATAAATAATATAGAATGCAAATAAAAGTAGCTCTAACATGTCAGGGGTTTACTTTGCTCTACAAAAGGAGCAGGGGAAGGCAGTTCAGGACTGGTAGAAAAGCCACTATACAGTGACATTGAAGATGGAGTTTCTACCTATGCCTGGTCATCTTTAGCATTTCCGTAGAATGAGGAGTCATATTGATAGCTAGAAAATATACTTATTAAGATTTCTTCACCTAAGCAGCTCTGGATCTTCCTAGACATAACTGAGATAGATTTCTATTAATCTAATATTAACAGTTTACTCTTTGTTCTTAGTTCCAAAAAGGACATTAACCAGACCTTCCCAGTTCTGCTTACAGCAAAAACAAGAATATAATAAAATCTCAAAGCAAAACCACATAATAACATCAGAAGCACCAGTATCTAAATCTAAACTGAAACCAAGAAAATAGTATTAAGTTTACAGTGTTTGATAGAACACAGGACTGGGAAATTTCACATACCCTACTCACAAGACTCCTGGAAGATCTAAGGTCATCACTTGCTTTTTTTTTTTTTTTTTCCTTGTTTTTCCTCTCCTCTACCCCTCTTCTTTGCCTATAAAACCTTAGCTCCCAAATTCACTTTGAACTGGCTTTGGGAAGATTCCCCAGTCCTTGCTTATGCATTCTCAGTAAATCACCTTTTCACTGAAAGATGATTTTATCCTTTGTGGCCTTGGATGGTATTGCAGTTGGGCAGTTTGATGTCATTATGAATTCCAAAAAAATAATTGGATCATGCTTATAACTGATCTGTTAATCTGGGCATGATTAAGTTATGATTAGGGCATTGACTGGGCCACGTCAGTAGGGCATTGAGCCCCACCCCTTTGGTGGGTGGGGAATCGAATATAAAAGGCAAAGCAAAGGACAGAGGAAGCAGTTTTTGAGAAACAGTTCTGATGTTGGAGTTTTGATGTTGGAGAGAAGGCCCTAGGAGAAGAAAAGTGAGCCGTTCGCCTGATAGTCTACAGCTGAACTTGTGGAGGAAACAGGAGCCAAGTGCGGAAAGAAACACAGCCCCGGGAAGAGAGGAACCCAAGAAGCCTGAACCCTGGCAAACATCGGCAGCTGTCTTGCTCCAACAAGTGCCAAAGTACGTTGGTGAGAGAAGAAACTTACGCTTTATACCCTGGTAACTGTGGACTTCTACCCCAAATAAATACCCTTTATAAAGACCAACCCATATTTGATATTTCACATTAGCACCCCTTTGGCTGACTAATATAGTTGGGGTGGGTCTTTCTATTGGAAATAGCCATGTTTACAGTAACAATATAAGGTTGCATGATGGCTTTAACACCAAGAGGCAAGATGTCCAGCTTCTAGACAAGAAGCAAGAAGAATGGGGAAGGCTGAGGTGGCAAAGACAAGACTAAGACACACAAGCTATGTTTGAAATTTTTAAAGGGCTTTCCTGGAAACTTCACCTTGAAAAATCCACTATATAACTGGATCGCATGGTCATGCCAGGAAGCATGGCATGAAGTGTTAAATGAAAAAATAAGCAAGGGAAAAAGTTTATGAATAGCCTTTGAATAGCCAATCTTTGCCAAAATATTCCCATTTTTTAATATCAGAAAACATGTACACAAAAGTGCTAGATTAACCTACTCTTTGTATTAAAATTAAAAATTATATATTATTCACATTATTTCTATTCTATTCTATTCTATTCTATTCTATTCTATTCTATTCTATT
>JAKSZT010054458.1:5020512-5298227 GCA_026826555.1 Tolypeutes matacus
CTATTCTATTCTATTCTATTCTATTCTATTCTATTCTATTCTATTCTGTTCTGAGTGGGATATAAACACATGCTTTATTTCTCTCAAGAATGGCCCCACTGAAAACAACTTTCACATGTAGGAAATATTTGAGGTACTGCAAATGAGAGTTTTTAAAAACTTGCCCTTATTTTGCACAATCAGCAGCACATTTAGAATTTGAGTACAGATTTATGGGATTCCAAAGCCCCTGTTCCTATGCTTTATGTTAAATGGAATCCTTGACCAAATGTAAGAGATGCACAGTTATGGCAGTTTATAATGAGAGAAAAACACCTAAGAAAACAATAGGCAAGATACTGAGATATTTTCCAAAGTGAACAGTATTGATCTTATGAGGATAAATATTGCTAAGCAAGTTTTGTTTCATTTTGTTTTTTCCCACTCCTCTAAGAAATAGCCACAGGGGATTGTGGGAAGATGGTGTCAGACTAACAGGCAGAGCTCTATGCTCACACAACAATAATGGAGAAAGAGCCAAAAGCTGTCTGAGAGACCCGCTCTGGTGGTCAGCAGATCAGGACAATGCTACACAACTCCCAGGAGGGTGAGGGATAGAGAGATGAAGAAGCGAAACAACAAGCTTGAGTTACCAAGCCCCATCGTGCCCAGGAAAGTCTCCCCTCCCCCACCCCCCAAGATATAAGCTGAGGAATACCCTGACTCACCTCAGCCAACTGAGAGGGGAACAGACATCTTCCTCCTGTTCAGCTGTTTCAAGGGAAAGGAGGGGAAATCAGGGGCTTTCTTCAGTGAATTCAGCCAACAGAGTTTGCTATGAACCTTTGTCCTGGAGATTTAACACAGGAACACAGGACAGCCAAGACTAAAACATCACTGTGGTAAGGCATGATAATAAGCACCATTTTCTGGTCAGTCTGGAAATTGCATAGAGAAATGTGATTTTCAGTTTTCTCTGTGTCCTAAAGCCTGGGAGAAAGTCTGTGCCCCATTAGTCAGTACCTGGACTGATTTTAATAACTTAAGCTGGGCAATTTTAAAGCTTAGATATGTTGAACCAAATTTTGAAGAAGAGCTGTGGGGGGGGGGGGAGGCAAGAGAGTGAAATTGGCCATCTGAGTAAATTCACCAACATATTCAGATGTCTACACATAAGCAAAAAATTGCAAGCCATACTAGGGAACAAGAAGAAATGGCCCAGCCAAAGGAACTAACCAAATATCCTGAAGCAATACAGGATTGAAGACAATTAATCAGTGACAATTAAAAAACTCTACTTCAAAGAATTTAAAGAAAATAAGACTAAAAGAAATAGAAGGCACCATGGAGATACTGAGTGAGCATAAAGAACATTTTGAAAAAGCCTGCAAATAAAAGTGACAAAACTTATGGGAAAGAAAAACACAATGTATGAGATTAAAATTAAATTAGAGACACATAAGAGCAGATTTTAAATGCTAAAAGACAGAATTAGTAATTATAAAGACAGAACACCTTAACCGGAAAATATAGGAGAACAGAAAGAGAAGAGAATGGAAAATATGGAAGAGTCTCAAGGAATGGAAAGACAATGCAAATTGCACACACATTTGCATTAACAGTGTCCCAAGAGAAAATAATGGAAAAGGGGAAGAAAGAATATTTGAGGAAATAATGACCAAAAACTTCACAAGCCTTATGAAGGACAAAAATATCAATATCCAAGAAGGACAATACACTCCAAACGGAATAAATTCAAATAGACTTACCCTGAGACACCTAGTATTCAGAATGAAAAATATCAGAAATACAAAGAGGATTCTGAAAGCAGCAAGAGAAAAGGAAAACATCACATACAAGGGGAACTTGATAAGATTAAGTGCCAACCTCTCACTGGAAACCATAGAGGTGAGAAGAAAGTGGTATGATGTACTGAAGGTACTGAAAGAGAAAAACTGCCAGCTAAGGATTCTGAGTCTTCAAAAATGAGGGTGAGTTCAATGTCTTCACAGAAAAACAAAAACTGATAGAATATTTTATCAAAAGACCAAAATTACAAGAAATACTAAAGGGAATGCTGCAGCATTAAAGGAATAAACAAGGGTGAGAGATTTGGAGAAGAGTGTAGAAATGAAGATATTAGGAAGGATAAACTAAAGGGTAAGAAGACAGACAATAGAACAATATGATATAAGCCGAAGGACACAATGGATGAAGTAAGTAATGCCTTGACATTAATAATATTGAATATTAATGGCTTTAACTCCCCAATCAAAATACATAGACTTATCAGTGGATAAAAAATATGAGCCATCTATATGTTCTCTACAAGAGACCCACCTCAGATATAAGGACACAACCAGGTTAAAGGTGAAAGGCTGGAAAAAGTTATTCTATGCAATAGTAATCAAAAGGAGCTGGAGTTGCAATACTAATATTGGAAAAAATAGATTTTTAAAATATATTTTCATTTTTTTTATAGATACTTAGATTACACAAATGTTACACAGAAAATATAGGGATTCTAATTTGCCCCACTCCCCACACCTCCCACACCCTCCCACATAAACAACATCCTTCATTAGTGTTGCACATTCATTGAAATTGATAAATGCATCCTGGGGCATTGCCATTGAGCATGGACCATAGTTCATATTGTAGTTTACACTCTTTCCCACCCAATTCTGCAGGCTATGAGAAGATATATAATGGCATATATCTGTCATTGCAATGCCATTCAGAACAATTCCCAAGTGCCAAAAAAGCCCCTGCATTACACCTGTCTTTGCCTAACCCTAAACCCAGCGCCTCCAGTGGCCACTGCCTCCACGTCAGTGCTGTAATTTCTTCCATTGCTAGAATCAGAACAATACTATTGTAGAATACCAGTAAGTCCACTGTAATACATAGTTTATTGCCCAATCCTGAGGATTCTGAGATGCTGATTTCCAATCCACCTCTATTTGAGAGAGGTCTTTGATCCCATACATCCAATGGATGGGACTCTCTTGCTTGCAGTTGTAGGCTCTCTCAGTTCCTTGGTATGGTGGTTGCTAATCCTCACCTCCTTGTTAGTTGTCCAGGGTGAATCCAATGAACTGGAGAGTTGGTGTTGCAGCTCTGCCAAGGTTCAGGGTCCAGCTGGCACATGGAAAGCCCAAAGATTCAAGTCTCTTGAACATACATCTACCAACTCCAGCATCAAGTATAGGCTCAAATAGAAGGGACAGATGAGATATGTGTAGGGAGGCCATAACTGAGCCCAACTCTGTCACTAACCAGAGCACAAATTCCAAAGTAGGGCCCCGCTGGCAAGGCATCAAATTACAGAGCTATATGCCCTGACCATAGGACATGGATGTCTCCAGAACTCTCAGAAGCCCCAATATTTGGGGTAGTAGTCACTTTAGAAGGCTTTGAGATCCTGCTGAGATGTGCATAAGCATTACCTCTGAGATGACCTCTCAACTCTTTTGAAATCCCTTAGCCATATAAACTCATTTGTCTTTATCTTTTATTCCTTTTTATTCTAGGTCTTTTTCCAGTTGCATTGCTAGTTGGTGCTTGGCAGGAATCCCATGGTGCCAGGGAGGCTCATCTCCGGGAGTCATGTCCCATGCTGGTGGGAAGGTAATGCATTTATATTCTAAGTTTGGCTTAGAGAGAGTCCATATATGAGTAAAAGGAAGGCTTTCAGGGGGCAACTCTTAGGCACTCCACAAGACTAGGCTAAGTTGCAATTTCAAGATCAAAGGCTCTCATGCATAGTCATCAATATCAGGGGCTCATCCTCCTTTGCCACTCATTGCACTTGGGAGACAGTTGCTGCTACATTAAAGAATGTGACAGAACTCTCCAGGATGAGAATTCAATACACTCTCAGTTATTGTGTGAATCTCCACCCACTGTGACAATGTGCCTTGAATATTTGAACAAATTTATATAACTTATATGTACATTGAGGTGAACTTCCTCCCATGTATCCCCCATCACTGACCCCCTACATCAAGATCCTCTCCTGCCCCAGTTGTAACCCTTTTGTGATCTAAACCTTCTTCAAAAATGAAGCCAATAAAATAGCCAAATACAATTAATAGGAGAATGAAATAATAATGGTAGGTTTAAATATAAGAAATAAAATACCTAAAAATGTAAAGAAAACTAAAAATAAAATAAAATTTAAAAATTGGGACATTAAAAAATAATGAAAAAGATTAAAAATTTTTTTTTCAACATTTTGCTTTTCATCACTGTAATATCTGTTGTCCTGTATGTACAGTGACATTTTCTTCCATTTATTCCCCAGTGTCTTACTTTTTTCATTTTGTTTTCAAAGAAGTTTTAGGTCACAGTAAAGTCACATACAGAATGCAGGGGTCTCCCATATACCCAACATTCCCCTCCATTTCCCCTTCCTGTATTAATACCATTTTTTATGTGGATAGTACATTTGTTACAACTGATATACAAATTGTGAAACATAGCTACTAATCATGGTCAATGGTTTACATTATGGCTTATATTTTAGACTATACACTTTTATATATTTTGATGATATTTAAGATGGCCTGTGTTCATCACTGTAAGAGCATGCAGAACACTTCTAATGCCCACTAAATACCTTCTGTTCGATCTATTCTATTCCTCTCTCTCCCTCCCCTCGGGGCACATGGCAACAACCTGGCTTCACTCCTTGGATGACAAGATTCATAGTTACCAGTAACTATGGTCCTGACACACTGGTTTGTCCTACCCTATTAAAAACCACCCATGCTCTCGAAAGACTCCCACCCCTCTGTTTGAGGACATATCAGTCCTCCCCAGGATGGGAGTCCAGTTCCTTCTCATTCATTATGTGGGTCTCCACCCACTGATACAACACATGATCACAAAATGATCACTTGAACACTCCCTAGAAGCCTGCCCAGGTGTGCCCTATCCCGAATGCTCCCCCCCCATCCAATATCGTAAACCAGTAACCCTTCCGCATCATATTGCCATAAAAGCACTCCCAATTTTTACTTTCAACCATATACCCACCAGTCCCCAGTGCTCACCTGGTCCTTCCCCACTCCCCACCCCCAGTTCCATGGACAGTCTAACCCACCCTCCCCACTCTATCCACCTGTCAACCCTGCACCACTGAACCCAATAGTATAAGTACCCTCTTGTCATATCCCTTTAATGCCCAAATACACATTTCCACCTTATCATAGATTACTTCCATTTGGGCATTGACTCACAACCTTCTTCTCCCTTTCTATTTCCTGTAACCTATCTTCCACACAATAGCTCTCTGAGTCTGTTCAGTTTGCTTAATTCATATTAGTGAGGTCATATAATATTTGTCCTTCGATGCCTGGCTTGCTTCACTCAGCATAAGGTCCTCAAGATTCATCCATGTTATCCTATTTGTTAGCACTGTATCCCTTCTTACAGCTGAGTAATATTCCATTGTATGTATGTACCACATTTTGCTTAGCCATTCATCTGTTGATGGTCATTTGGGTTGATTCTAAATTTTGGCAATAGTGAATAATGCTACTATGAACATTGGTGTGCATATATCTGTTTGTGTCCTTGCTTTCAATACTGCTGGGTATATACCCAGCAGTGGAATTGCTGGATCATATGGCAGTTCTATAGTTAGTATTTTTGAGGAAATGCCAAACTGTCCTCCACAATGGCTGGACCATTCTACATTCCCACCAGCAGTGGATGAGGGTTCCCATTCCTCCACATCCTCTCCAACACTTGTAGTCCTCTGTTTTTTTTAATATCTACTAGTGTAAGATGGTATCTCATTGTAGGTTTGATTTGCATTTCCCTAATTGCTAGTGATATTGAGCATCTTTTCATGTGCTTTTCAGCCATTTATATTTCTTCCTTGGAGAAGTGTCTTTTCAAGTTGCTTGCCTATTTTTTAAAAGGGTTTTTTGTCTTTTTATTTTTGAGGTGTAGAATTTCTTTATATATGCTGGATATTAGTATCCTATCAGATATATGGTTACCAAATATTTTCTCTTATTGTGTAGGTTGCTTTTTAACTTTCTTGGTAACCTCCTTTGAGGTGCAAAAGTATTTAATTTTGAGGAGATGCCATTTATCTATTTTTTTTCTTTCACTGCTTGTGCTTTAGGTGTGAAGTTCATGAAACCACTTACTATTACAAGGTCCTGTAGATGTTTCCCTACATTATCTTCTAAAGTCTTTATGGTCTTCACTCTTATATTTAGATCTTTCATCCATCTTGAGTTGATTTTTATATAAGGTGCGAGATGGTGTTCCTCTCTCATTCTTTTGCTTATGGATATGCAGTTCTCCAAGCACCATTTGTAGAAGAGGCCATTCTCTTCCACTTGAGTGGGCTTGGTGGCCTTGTCAAATATCAGATGACTATGTATGTAGGATCTACATCAGAATTCTCAATTCGGTTCCATTGGTCAGTATGTCTATCCTTGTGCCAATGCCACACAGTTTTGACCACTGTAGCTTTGTTGTATGTTTTAAAGTCAGGTAATAAAAAAAATAAAAAATAAATAAAAAGAAATTAAAAAGTCAGGTAATGTGATACCTCCAATTTCATTTTTCTTTTTCAATATGTCTTTGGCTATTTGGGTCCTTTTGCCCTTCAAAATAAATTTTGTAGTTGGTTTTTCCAATTCAGTAAAAAATGCTGTGTTTATTTTTGGGGGGATTGCATTAAATTTGTAGATTAGTTTGGTTAGGATAGACATTGTAATGATGTTTAGTCTTCCTATCCATGAACAGGGAATATTCTTCCTTTTAATGCAAAACTGTTATAAGGGATGAAGAAGGTCATTATAGAATAATAAAAGGGGCAATACACCAAGAAGAAATAACTATGCTAAATATTTCCACACCTATCCTGTGCCCCAGGACACAAGAGGCACACACTGGAAAAAATAGAAGGGAGAAATAGATGTCTCTAAAATAATAGTTGGATAATTAAATACAACACTGTCAGTATTGGATAGAACATCTGGAGAGAGGACAAATGAACAGAGAACTTTAATAATATGATAAATGAGCTAGACCTAACAGACATCTATAGAACATTACAACCTTAAATAGAGGATATGCTTTCATTTCAAGTGCTCATGAATCTTTCTCCAAGACAGACCATATTTTGGGTCACAAGACATGTCTCAATAAAGTTGACTGACTAATACAGAATTTGGTACTGGAGAGTGGGGTCATGCTTTTGCAATTACCAAAATTCTAGAACAGTTTTATAAATGTGTACAGGGTACTTTTTTGGAGAAATTGTGAGATGCTTGATGGAAAAAGTCTAAATTGCTTTGAAGAGACTGTTGATAGGAACATGAATTCTAAAGAGACTTTTTTTGATGTCTTAGAAATAAATGATGAAACTATTATTGGAAACTGTAGTAAAGGTGATCCGTGTTTTAAAGTTGCAGAGAGCTTAGCAAGATTGACTCCATATGTTTTATGGAAAGCAGAATTTGAAAATGGTCAGCCTGGTCATTTAGCTGAAGAAGTTCCCATTCAGAGAATGTGGCTTAGCTTTTCCTTGCAGCTTATAGCAAAGTGCTAGATGAGAGAGATAAGCTGAGAACTTAACTGTTGGACACAAAGAAAACAGAAATTGTTTCTGGAACATCCAAGTCTCTGGAAATCAAGCCCCCAGAAAATAGTGCCCCATTTGAGGACTTAACGCAACTTGGAACTTGTAAATAAGGATTGAAAATGCCTTTATGTAGGAAGGATTTGTGGAAAGTCTTACTGTCTGATGGCTTGGACCCCTGTTTCCTGCATGGTAAACCAACAAACTTTGAGAGAGCTGTATGAACAAAATCACTGTCAGCCTGGAATAAAAGGAACAAAGAAGGGAGAGATTAAAGGGGGAACAACTTCAAGAGGAAAACCATGGCAACTGAGATCTGGAATTAAGTCATCACTCTGGACCAAGAGAGGAATCCCACCCATGTGTTAAGAGATGGTGAGTTTGCCCCAGTAGTTGAAGATAGTTTATATTTCTGCCCGATGTTAGGGGAGAGTTTTGCTGCCTGAGAATACAGAGATGGTGGAGCACATGCCCCAAGGATAAGGGAAGTTAAGGTCACCATCCCATAGGTCTGAGAGGGGTGGACCTGTCCTCCATGGACTAGGGAAGGTTGGGTCATCAACTCATTGCTCTGAGAGGGTTGAGCCTGTATGCCAAAGGTTAGTGAGGATGTTATTTTCACATCACTGTAATAGGGTATTAATACTCTAATCCAAAGATTGCATAAAGTATGGAAATAACCCCAATGCTCTTAGAACTCGAGGTCTGGAGCTTGGTCCACACCCAGATGCTTGATGAGGGTGAAATCAAGAAAATGGCTGTTGGGCAAGCTTGTGAAAAAGTAGGTCCTCATGAATCCTCAGGTAGAAGACACCAACGTCTTAAGAATGACTCTCAGTCTTTCACATCTAAAGAAGTATGTCCTACAGGTTTACTGAACTGTAGAGGACTCATGACTCATGTCTCAATCCCATTTCTTCTTATTGTAATGAAAATGTTTATCCTTTGTCCATTTGTTTATTGGAAGCAGATAATTGGTTTGGTAAGTTTCAGAGGTTTACAGCAGACAGGACTTTGCACCAAGGCAAACCATATTCCTTTAAACTCATTATGCTATGATTTTGTACTTAGTATTGTTTGAGAAATAAGATTTTTGGATATTGTAATGTCTTTTTGGAATTCAGAGGGTGGAGTGTGATATTGTTTATGAATTCCAAAATTAGATATTGGATTATGTTTGTAAAATGGTCTGTCCCTCTGATCACTTTAGATTATATTAGATTCAGAGGTTTCACTTTTACTTGATTAAATAATGATTAAGGCTTTGATTGGTCCATGTCAGTAAGGCCCCCATGAGGCCCCAGGGAGAAGAAACCATAATCTTAAGAATGACTCTCAGACTTTGAAATCTAATCGAGTATGCCATGCAGGTTTATGAAACTGTAGGAGACCAGAGATTTATTTTTTCTCTCCCAATTTCTCATTATGGTAAAGCAAATGTTTATCCTTTGTCTGTTCCTTTCTATATGGAAACAGATACATTGTTTTGTAAGTTCCAGAGGTCTACAGCCAGACAGAGCTTTTCCCCAACACAAACTGCATTTTTTTAAAGTGATTGTGATAAGATTTTATACTTAGCATTGCTAACTGAATGGATTTAAGGATTTTCTAATATTGTAATGTCTATTTGGAATTCAGAGGGTTGAGTTTGAGATTATTTATGAATTCCAGAAAGAGTGATTATGTTTGTAAACTGGTCTGTTCCTCTGGGCATGATACCCTTTGACTGTA
Source organism: Tolypeutes matacus (assembly GCA_026826555.1). Lineage (NCBI taxonomy): Eukaryota > Metazoa > Chordata > Mammalia > Cingulata > Chlamyphoridae > Tolypeutes > Tolypeutes matacus. Next base: position 5,029,832 of record JAKSZT010054458.1, read on the forward strand.
TTAGATTCAGCTGAGATGCCTTTGACTAAATTATGTTTAGCTTAGGGCTTTGATTTGACCACATCACTAGGGTGACTCAGTTTGAGTCCCCATCCCCTTTGTGGGCTATGTAAATGGACACTCAATCAAGAAGACACAGAAAAGTAGATACACAGAAAAAGACGTAGCAGAGGAGAGAATTGACTTTGACACTGGAGCCTCAGGGAGAGATGGGCCATTCACCTTAGTTTACAGCTGACCTTATGAAGGAGAACACTGCAGCTGAGAAGCCCTGAGAGATGAGCTCATGCCATCCTACAGCTGAGATCAGAAGAAGTTGGACCCACAGAGCCTTAAGAGGAAGAAGGAAGTAAGAGCCATTGCAGACATTGCCCTCCATCTTGCTTCAACACATGGCAAATGACTTCGAGTGAGAAAGTACTTATTATAGTACCTTGATTTGGACTCTTTAGGGGCTTGTAACTGTATGCCTCTACCCCAAATAAATACCCTTATAAAAGCCAATGGATTTCTCATACTTTACATCAGTATACTTTTTGGCTGACTAATACATATACTCTGAATGGTTTATGCTTTTTCAATATGTATCAATAAAATTGATTTGTTAAAAAAAAAAAAAGCAATACCCACATACAAATATACCCCATATCTTGAAAATTACCTGCAATCTATTTGCCTGAAAAAACCATGTGGACAAGCCATCCGTGTTCTGAAAGTTTCAGTCTTGGGTAGAGGAAGTTTTCCTAGTTAAACATTTATATATTATATCTGTTTATATATATATATAGCATTATGTTAAAGATCATTTAAAAGATTTGTTTGCTATCAGACTGCCTTATAGCTATTAATTTGATAAATTTCTTTGTGAATCTCCAAGAGGTAGCTAAAAAGAGGATTTAATTTTCTCAAATTTATTTACATGTGAATATCATTCTTTTTTCTCTCATTTTACCTGAGGACTCTAGTGTTCTGCAGAAACTCTGCATGTGGAGAATTGTCTTTTGAGATCATTAACAACCTGTTCTTGACACTGCAGGAACTATTTCTGGATAGTAATACCTTGCCAAAATTTAAACACCAGGAATTCTAAACTAAATGAGAATCCTTTTAAGTGCTAAGAGTAAGACGTGAAGACCTCATGATCCCAAATTTCAGCTACTTCTCTGCATTTGCCAGAGTACTGACCATATAAAATAAATTATTTAATTATCAATTCTATGACAATATCTTTGAATTTTCCCCAATATAGTTATGCATTCATGTAAGTAAGGCATAATTATTCTAGGGATATCTAGCGTTAGTTCCAGGGCTTTCAAAGGAATATTTACAATGGTCTGATCACCCAAGGAATTAAAGAATCCAAAATAAATTGTACTCACCAGGCAAGGAGCACCTGAAGAAATTTTTAAAACTGAGAGTGATTGAAGAATCAACTATATCATAGACCAATATGTTATTTGGTTAAAATTTTCAAAAAAGCCCCACGTCTACCCTGAATTCCATTGAAGATCCGCATTGACTTAGTTCTTTTTCACAGTGTCTTAAATCACATATTTCATAAATTTATGCAGAAGTAATCTCTAGAAAATATGTTAAATAATAATTGTATGAGAATTTCATAGTTTTAAATTGTAATAAAAGTAATTTTTAACTTTTTTCTATGAGTTTTTCAACATTCTTAAAATTGAATTAATTTTTATAATTTAATGAAATACAAGGCTTTGTTTGGAATTTTTCTAAAAGGTAAAAATCAGAAGTTTTAAGTAGATGATGAATTGTTTAGAATAAATGGATAGGATGAATCTCATTGTGAAGAACAGACAATTTTTCCAATCTGCATGATCTTACAACAATAAACTCATTTTTCCCCAGTTTTCTGATACTTGATTCAAAATAAGACTTTAGGCCAAAGTTCATGTATCTCAGGAGGTACTCTAAATAATAATCAAGGCAGATAAAAGATAAATTAATTACATTATTCATTATTTAAATTTTAGATTTATTTAGAAAATATTTATAAAACATTTTCCCAAATGATGGTGGATAAGATCAGTTTTAAAGATTGAAACTGCATATAAGCCTCTTTGTCTTGCCTCATAGACCACTCCTTTTGATTTTCCTGGCCACACCCTTGTAGTACCCCTAACAGTCACCCCAGAACTCAGTAATGCTTTATCCCACTTTTTTTTTTTTTGATACATCTACCTTATAGGCCTGTTCAAACTGGAAAAAATAAGAAATTTCTGACTACTCCTACCCTCACATGCTAAACGGAACAAAATTCTGACTTAAAGTTACCTACACCTAATTATAATATTAAAATCTCTGCCCCTTGTTATGCTAAGGCCGCTGTTTTTTATCAGGCAATGTATGAGCAGGCATGATCTTTTGCTGCACATGATCCACTAAACTCTCCTTCCAGACCGAATCCCCTCATCCCATCCTGCATCACCTCATTCTACCTCCTTAAAACAACACTCCAAAGAATAAGAAAACCCTATATTGTTTCAGCTCGGGGAGACAGATTTGATTTTTATCTCCTTTCTCCTTGTGTGGCTACCTCACAATAAACTCTTTCTTTCCTTGAAACTTCCATGTGCATTGGGCAATAAGTCCATTTGCTCAGGAATAAGATTAATCCATATAATCTATTCCCTGAAGGAGGTTTTAGGGGAGATAAAATGGTACAACAATAACAATTATACACTGTAGAAAACAGTGTCATAAGTATAGATATAATATTGTAAAATCTAAAAGAGGATAAGAATGTTTTCAGCTGAGGGGATCAGAGAAGTTTCTTTGGAAGAACTAAAATTTGAATTGGTTCATGGAAACTCAACTCAATAGAATGTTAGACAAAAGTTATGAATAATCTCCCAAGATTAGAGGAAAGACAAAGATGAAATATTCTTAGCACTAATATTTAGAAAATTAAAACAATGAGGTACTTATTCTTATCCATCAAATTGACAATATGAAAAATGTTAACAAGGTGTTTGCAGATGTAAGCTTGAGCTCTGCTGATATAAGTGTATAATTGGAACTCCTTTGGAGGATAATTTTTATATAGCCTGTTATCTATGAAAATAAATATAAGGCTCAACCTTTCCACTTTTAGAAATACATTTTAGATAACTGTACAAGAAGTTTAACTGTAGTAATGTGCTGTAATTGGAAAAACTCTAAATATCCATCAATATAAGAACAACTAAATAAAAATGGTTTAATCCACTTTGCAGACTATAACGCAACCATTATAGCATAATGGTTAATAACATAACCTCTGATAGCAGAACTATCTGAATTTGAATGATTGACTTTCCCTGTGTTTACCTTTAGCAAAGTATTCAGTCTTTATTTCTCTCTTCTAAAACCAGATAAAATTACCAACTTAATTTGGCTGTTGTGAAGATTAAATGAGATAATCCATATAATACACATAATATCCATTGCACAGTAAGCACCCAATTAAATTTGGCTAATATTATTGATTTTATTATTATTTATCTTAGTAACACTTATGATAAGACTAAGATATATTGTTGAATGGAAAAAAGAAACTTTTAATCTGACTACTATCGTAGTGCATAATTCAAGAAAGGCAAACACACAAAAGCCAATTGTGCATATTTTTAACAGATAAATATCCATGCAATTTATAAATGCATTGAATATGTTTGGGGATAATACATATCAAACTGGAAATAAAGGTTATCTATGAAGAGGAGACTAGGTTCAGGCAATATTCAAATGAAGTTATGTTTCTGAAATGTTTTAATTTTCTATAAGGAGAAAGTATTACTTATGCTAATGGAATAATATAAATATTAAATACTAAGTGACAATCTGAGCAAGTGAAAAATGGATGAGGATGGGGAATAGGTGGCACATTTGCTTTTGTTGAGCTGATTTTGATTAAGTTAATATTAGCAAAATATTCCTCAATACAGAAAAGATTATTAATGTTTCAAACTTTTCTTTGTAAGTTATCTGTGACACCATGTCACTTACCTCCATTGCAGCTTAGTTATCTGATTATAAAAAAGCATTCTTTTTCTCTTTATTTACTCTTCAACAATATAATGCCAATAATACTAGCCATAGAAACAACAGTCAAATAGAATAAAAAGCACATTAAAGAGTCAAATTTCAATATACATACATATAACAACACCTTATCAACATTTTTATAGCACTCTCAACTGAAATAAACAGGCCACTCTCTAACATCTGGTTTCAAACAATTCTTGTTTGGGTGATAACTTTTTGGAAAAAAACAAATGCTGGGCATCTTTCATCAACTTTTCATCCAGTAACAGCTGTTCCTTTAGAATAAAATGTATACATGTTGGAAATGTGTCTGATCCTCACTTCTGTTTAGTTCTGTGTGAAAAAAGTTTACATTGGGTGCAATTCAGAAAGACAAATGGCCTCAGATGTTTTGAATGGATGCCTTAGCACTAGTTTGAATACAGCTTTTGTAATTTTAGAGTATTTTCAACCACAAGTTTTATATTCAAATTTTACATTCAAATTATAGATGTAAGAATACAGTCTTCTGGGCAAAGACATTTCTGTTTTCATGTGCTCCTGGGCATCTTTAGGTCAATCATTCTATCAGTCATTTATCTTCGTAAAATGTTTGACTATGAGCAATTACTACACAAAAGCATAGAAAATACTCATGAAAGAAATGGAGATGGTTCTTCTGTTCTCAATTACATTTCCACCAGATTCCCTTAGGAAAATTCCTGTTTCAACTTAAGCTATTAAATTTTTTGCTGAATTCAAATCACCTCATTGTGCTAGAACATGTGGAGAAAAATACCCACAGATGTTTGCCTGAAGGTTCAGGCATATTTAAAGGTAACTTAATTATAAGATACTATGAAGTTCTCCCAATTAATCTGAAGCTAAATATTCTATATCTGCTTAATTAAAAAAAAATAAAGAAATATTTGCTTTTCACGTCATTAGAGTTTTGGTCAAAGGTTAAAATTTATGTATATTGACAGCATTCTAAAAATAATTTAAATGATTTACTTGTTTTGTTAGTGCTTATTACAACATTTACAAAAAGCATACAATTATCTGTTAATATATTTTATTTTGTCATCTATGCATTTCATCTCTCATTCATATACACTTCTAAATTGTTATTAAAACTTCCATACAAATCAGGGAGAATGATAGAATTGGTTAATTTCTATTTAATCTGGATACATAGAGTGAAATGAATTATTATACCAAATAAAAAAATCCCATGCATAGAAAGGTTAACATTTATAAAAATTAGAAGTTTAGCATTACATAGGACAAGCTGTACTTTCCTATGAATTAGAAAACAAGTACTGGTTCTATGTAATGGAATTCAAATGATGCCTTTTTCCCTCAGGACACACAGCTTACTCCTTTGGCTAAATGATTTTGTGTAGGACACAATCTGAGTGTCTGTATCACTTTTCCATATTATTACTCTGAAATTATTTGGCGTTTTGATCAATTGCTTCCAATTTCCCATAGTGAATATTTCAAACAACCACCAAGTCTTTCAAATACTCCATCCCACACCTGGTTCTCCCATTCCTAGCACAGGACTTTGCCTTCTAATTCCCAGAATAAAGTAATTTTCCTCATTTTATAGTTGCCTTCCTTCATCTGTAAATGTACTCACATTTTTCTTTCCATTTCATATAGAAGGAGATGGCAGGAAAATCTTTCCTCCCATGCTCACAAATACATCCCTTTATTCTGCCACTGGGACTTCTCTCTGTTATTTACCTGTTCCTTTCCTATACCTTTTAATTTTTTACTCTGCATGGAGCACATGGGTAAATTTGAAATTTAAGCAAAATACATCTCATGACCAGAGACAAATTTACACTAAATGAGGCATAGGCAAGCTTAGCCAAGGGGCCAAATCTGGGTTGCTGTCTGTTTTTGTAAAGAAAATTTTACTGCACACAGCCATGCTCATGTGTTTACGCATTGCCTAGGGCTGCTTAAGCTCTAGAGGGGCAGGGTTGAGTATTCGCAACAGAGACTGTATGGCTTACAAGCTTAGAGTATCTATAATCTTGACCTGTTTAGAAAATGTTTGACAACCCCTCTCCGAAGATGTATTAGTCCGCCAAAGGGGTGATGATGCAAAGTACCAGAAATCTGTTAGATTTTATAAAGGCTATTTACCAAGCCCTAAAGCATAAGTTACTTCCCTCACCAAAGTCTGTTGTCACATGTTGGAGCAAGACGGCTGCCGACACCTCCAAGTGTTCAGCCTCCCTTGTCCTCTGAAGGGCTCTGTGGCCCCAGCTTCTTCCAATATCAGCTGTAGGCTGGAATAAGTCTCATCTCTCTCCCAGGGCTCATTTCTCTCTGGGCTTAGCTGCTCAAGACTCTGGCCTCTGCAGCTGCAAACTATCAGGCAAATGGCTTATCTCTCTTCCCAGGGCCTCTGCCCTACCTGCCTCTCTGTCTGTTTACTTCCCCCGCTCCAGCTCAGAAACTCCCTTGTGTCCTCCTTCTCTATGTCTTTACTTCTCAAGATTCCATATCAAAACTCCAGCATCAAAACTCCAACTCTCTGCTCGGCTATGTAGTTTTCTATGTGAGTCCCTGCCCACTAAGGGGGCGGGAACTCAATGTCCTACTGACATGGCCCAATCAAAGCCTTTATGATAATTTAATCACACCTAGATACAGACTATTTACAAACATAATCCAAATTCTATTTTGGGAATTCATAAACAGTGCCAAACTGCCACAGAAGAAAATGAAGTTTAAACTTTAAAGGCCCTGTCTTGCATTATTCCTTTCAAATTTTGACTTGATTTTTTCTTCTTTCTTAAAGAGTGCCATCCAGTTGGATATGTTGTACAACCCCCACCCCCCAACACACACACAAAGGATACATCCTCTCTAATGCATATAACTCTCTGATTGCTATTCTTTGCCATCATAGACCTTTGTTGGACAACTAGGATTCTGCAAACTATTTTATGAATTAGTATTTATTCCTCAAGGTATTAGCAACTCTATTCTGTGCTTTATCATGACTACTGATAGGCACTTGTTAATTTTTATTTTACCTGACCTTGCTATAGATCACTTCATGGAATTCTGTTATTGCTTAATTGTACAACATTTTTATTTTCTAATTTTTTTCATGCATTTATAGAGCCATTTGGGGAGTCCTTATCTGCTCTGACCTATAAAGGTTGACACTTTATAAGATTTCAGGACTCATTATTTTATATTGACATAATTCCTTGACATAATACAAATCAGGCTCAAACAAATAAAAAATCATACAGAATATCAATCTTTATTAGTATTTTAAAGGATTCAGGTAGCTATTAGGCATAAGCAAAGCAGAGAATGGTTAAGAAATTCTAGCATGTTTCGTCAGGTCTTTTGTTTTCCTATCAGATATGCCTTTGTCCAGACAGAGAGGTGAAATTTCTAAGTGAGGTGTGTAATAAGTTCTCTTACACAAAAAGAAACTTCTCATTCAGAATATATCTTCATTTGATACTCAGTTATTATTTGGCATTTTTGCAGGAGCCATGCCCATAAATCCATGGATTTCTGTTTGACCATAAACAACTCTAAACAACCCGGCACATTTGGCTAAAAGCATTACTCTTGCTAGCTAAAAGCATTCAGATTCTTCCTCAAGAGCTCTGTCATTAGCATGTTTACACAATTACACTGGGTCCCCTGCCTTCTTTGTGTCCTGGGAGTGACTCCCATTTACAGGAAAGCATCTCAGACTAGCTGCAAGAACCTTTCATTCCCCATCCACCCTCTGACCTTGGCCAGCATCACTGTGCAAATATCTTTTCAGTTTTTCTCTTACAACATTTTCAGCAATATTTCACTTAAGCAGACTAACTCCCTGACCTTGATATGTGCAACTCAATAGAGATTAGAAATTCTCTCTAAAGCTTGTCATTTGTTAACAGTGTCCTGTACAGGTCTTTTGGTAATCATTTACCAATTCAATCCCCACCCCCTCCATCAACTTTAATTATTTGCACCATTTTCTGTGTGTTTATGGAGGCATTCAAATGAATATATGTTTTATCAGATCAACTTTTTCTGACAAATTAGCTTCTGTAGATTTAATTTAATCGAAGTTCTTCATATTAGCTTCCAACATATTTTTTTTCATTGAGTGATGATCATCATCTATATAAGGCTGGTGTATATTTAATTCTATCAATGAAGTTATGAACTTTTTTTCATACCATTTAGCTATGACAAAGTTATTAAAGTAATGTTTGGCACAACTTAAAGAAATGCAAATGACATTCATTTTTGTTGTAGTTTCCCAGCTGTGATCACAAATACCACAAAATAGGTTGGGAATTCATTGGCTCATGGTTTTGAGGTTAGGAGAAGTCCAAAATCGAAGTGTCAGTAAAATTATGCTTTGTCCTTGAGCACTGTGGCATTCTGGGACTGGCTGCTGCCAATCCTTGGGTCTTTGACTTTTTTGTCATGTGTCAATGCACATGACAGTGTCTTCTCCTTTCTCTTCCTGGTCTGGTTGACTTCCAGCTTCTTGCTTTTCCATGTGGCTTTCTCTTCAGAAAGCCTGCAGTAATAGGATTAAGGCCAAATTTCATTCAGTTGGGCCACACCACAATTTAAAAATAAAATCTTCAAAAGGTCATATATACAAAGAGTTCACACTCACAGGATTAAGAACATTAAGAACACGTTTTGTTTTTGTTTATTTTGGAACCCTTAATTCAATCTACCACACTTTCCAAGGGAAATTATTTTTCCCATATTGCATGTATTTCTTGTGATTGAAGCGGTGATTAGAGACAAATATTCAGCAAATACTGTATTTATGATTTGTGGGCATAACATAGCATAGATATATTTACAGGCACTGGCTTTCACAGGTCATTATGTAACAGCCCATTTATACCCCACCCTCATCCCATGGATATTGTTCTTTGTCCAACACTAACCAATTCTGTAACATGGAAGGAAAAGTATCTTTTTATCCATGATATCTGGAATTGTGAGAAAACAATGCTAAAGTTCACACTGTTCATGATACCCTGCCAAAACTTATGTTAAACATAGTTTTTCCATAATTTTACTTCTTTATCTAAGGTTTCTAGTACTTCCAGACACTGAGCCTTAAAGACATAATATTCCATAGTGATTCCAATATCCAATATAAAATATCCAATTCTCAAGTTCCAAACTTACTCCGAAAGATTTTAATAAGAATGCTAGAGACATTATTCATTCAGTACATTCAATTAGTACTTTATCTTGTTTCTAGGCTGATTTCCAACTGCAACTAATCCTGTAAATATAAGCTCCCTCTGGCGTCTCCCTCTTTGAGGTACCAAGTTTTTTGTATCATGGAAATGGACTTCCAGGAGTATTATTTCAGCCTGATTCAATACCTCAACATTTACCTCCAGACATTTGCCGCTTGTAAAATGCCTGGCACAGGGGGACCAATGTCTGGTCAATCTATCACATATATTGTTGACATTACATGTCAATAAAACAAGTATCTACCACATATATTGTTGACATTACATGTAAATAAAACAAGTACAGTTTGAAAAAAAAATTGCCAGCACAACAAAAATGTTGTGCTTCTTGAGACTGTAATTTGGGTATATTCTACTGCTAAATAGAGCTTCATTAGGTTGTGCTATAAGGCTTCCATAATTTTACTCTGTGTACCTCTGGAGGAAAATTATTTGTAATTACAGTGCAACAAATTAAGTCCAGATCTGCATGTCCAGAGCTTCTTAGGTTCTGTTTTCACATACTTTAAATCAGAGGTTCTTAACCTTTTTTGTTCCATGAACCCCTTTGACAGTCAGGTGAAAACCAGAGACACCTTACTAAGTTGACACTATACTATGTATTATTTAATAAATATATCACACTCATTGCCAAGGCAATAGACCAGAAATGGGCTGACATTTACAATAGGAATTTGTTAGTCTAAACACTTAGTTTCAAGACCAAGGAAAATGTCCAAATCAAGGCATCATCATGAGATCCTTTCTCCTTGAGCTGCAGCTGTGGGTGATCAGGCACATGGCGGAATCGGTTCATCTCTCCCCTTTCCTCTGGATGGTGTTGCTCTCAGCTTCCAGCTTCAGTGGCTTCTCTCAGTTTCTGTGTTCTCCCAAGGCCCTCTCTCTCAGTTCCTGGGCATTTCTCTCTGCCTCTGTGTCTCTTTATGGATAATCCATAAAGAATTTAGTGCTCGAAACCTTTAATTATATTCTCTAAGGTCTCTTCTGCAATAGGCAAAGCCTTTATTAGAACAGGAATGAATCTCAGTTAACACCCACTTGTAGCTCTCTGGGACACAGTGAGTTCTCATGTAATCCATTTGCTAGAACCAGCCTCATACTTAAAGAAGTTTACTCATAGCCATTTTCCTAAAAGGTCTTGGTCTTTTGCTAAAGTCACTTTTATTTTTATTTATTTATTTATTTATTTATTTATTTATTTATTTATTTATTTATTTTTGAGGTACCAGTGGTCAGAACCTTGTATGTGGGAAGCCAATGCTCAACCACTGTGCTACATTGGCTCCCCTGAGTTGGTTTTTCCATTTGTCTTGATTGTTGTTTGTTTCTTTGTTTAGGAGGCACCACGATGGAAACCCCAGAACTCCCATATGGGAAGCAGGCACTCAACCGCTTGAGCCACATCCTCTCCCTAGAGTCCTTTTTACATGGGAGAAACATACAGAGACACACAGGGAAAAAGCTGGTGAGACGAAGAAGCCCCTAAGAGGCTGAGAGAGAAGACCCACTGAGAATAAGAAGCTGAAGCAATGATGACTAGAGGAGAGGACAGAGATGATTGAAATCTGCCATTTGCCTGATCACCCACAGCTGAACTCAGGGAGAAACTAAGGCTGAAGGGGGAATGCAGAGACCTCAACAGAGCTACCGTTGTGTCTTGCCATGTGGCAGGAGTCCAGGATCACCAACAGCTGATCTTCGGTGAGACAACATCTCTGATGATGCCTTGATTTGGATATTTTTCCACAGCCTCAGAACTGTAAGCTTTTAACCTAATAAATTCCCATTATTAAACCCTACCCTTTTTTGGTATATTGCTCCTGGCAGCTTTCAGCAAATTAAAATAATGTCCCACAAAAATACACGTCCTCCCATTCCTGAAAATGTGAACTTATTGGAAAATAGGGCCTTTGAACATACTGTTAGTTAAGATGAGGACAAACTGGATTTTAGTGGGTCCAAATACAATATGACCAGTGTCCTTATAAGAAGGGAATAATTGGACAAAGACAGAGGGGAGAATGCCATGTAAGAGCTGAGGTAGAGAACACTATGTATTACTGGCAAACCAACATCAGAAGGCAGGGAAAAGGCATGGAACAGATTCTCCTATAAAGATTTAAAGGGAAACATTCTTCCACTGACAGTTTGATTTTAGACATCTAACATCCAGAACTGTGAGACAATAAATTTATATTATTTTAAGCCATCCAGTTTGTGGTTCTTTGTGATGACAGTCCTAGGAAACTAAGACACCAACCATAATATTTTAATACTTGTTTCTGCTCAATGCCCTATTCACATTCTGGTTTCTTTCCAGGGACTGTATGAAGAGGGGAACACAAAATTCTGAGATGAGGAATAGCTCTGCTTGCCAGTTTCTGAAATGATTGCTTAATGGCAGGGTCTGGGGTCTGTGAAAAATATATTACTTCTCATAGCTTAAGGAATGCCATTCATTGTTACATAATAATTTCCAGGAATTTTACACTTTGGGCTTGGCTTTGAAATTTTGATGGATCTATCAGGCAGCTCCTAAGTGTAATATGGATGACTATGATCCTTAATTCCTCTCCTACTTCTTCCTCTGAGAAGAAAATCACCAGGATAGCTTCAGTTTAGTATAATAATTTGTTATTATTTATTATTAATTTCACCTTACTAGATTGACAATGTGTTTCTGAATTAAAACAATCATAAGACATTAAATATATATTTCCATTCACAAGTTTGACAATTGTGCCTAATTGGAATTCAAAATTGGGATAAAAAGGAAAGCTTAGTCAGTTCTGTAATGGTATACAAGGCTGACTCCATAGGAATCAAATTTCTATAGCTACACAGAGCCCTGTGCTTAGGAGGGCTGTAAGATTGGTTTAATGCTGTTTTAGCTTTCCTGAAAATCTTAGTAATTTTTGAGCAAAAGGCCTTTCATTTTCATTTTGCACTGGGTCCCACATGGTATATAGCCTGTTATGATGACATATTAATTCCCCATAGCCTGTTTTATTTCCTATACAGTCTTCATCATATCAGGTACAGCTGAAGCTTTCAAAGGAACTACCTTGAGAGTATACCATTAAACTCCTGGAATGTCTTACTTACTTGTTGGCCAGTCAGAACTATTGAGAGGGAATTAATGAAAGAAAAACTTCCTTCTCAGTCACTTCCTTAATTATATCAGTAATCTCTTATTGCCTTCCTGGATTTCTACATTGCTTAATGTCCACTACTGAGGAGGGTTTGGGCAGTTCCAAATGACCCCATTTAGCATGGCTAATTGAAAGCAGGTGTAGAGGACTAGTCACCCTGCTTATGAGAAAGGCAAAAAGAACAATGCCTTATTCATATATAATATTAATTCTAATTTCATATTCATGTAAAGACTGTGCAACCACATTATACTCTCACCAGTCACACTTTGCAATGTGCAACTTCAACCTTACCTTGGTTTCTTCCTTCATGTTCTATCCATACATTCCAGGTTTCAACTTAGATCATTTGTGAGTACCATCTCTATCTTCAGCTCTCCTGTATAACAACTCTAAAATATTTTGTATACCACCCAAGGGCAACTTCATTCAAATTATATCATACGGCCTTAGATACCCCACTGGGCATTGAATGAACAATCTCAGCTCTCATTCAGTCTTTTTCAGATTCTATGGCTTTAACTGAAGGGGTAAATTCATTCCCCTGTCAAGGATATTCTGTTCTCCATCACTATCATCATAATTTGATTTTAATTCCTCCAGTCATAGATACAGTGAATTTTTCATGGCATTTTAAGGGCTGTGGCCCTCTATTCAAATGTTAATAATGTTCTATAACCTCCTCATTGGGAAGCCTGTCAAAGCCCACTTTTTAAACACTCTTCAGTTTTTCTTCAAAAGCAAATCCATCTATGAAAGCTAGCTATTGCTTCCTCCTCTGATTTTTCATTTCTCCTCTTTGTGCACACAGTTTTTGTATGTCATAGAAATTTTTTATTTTGTGAAATCTCATGTATGGTAACAGCCTGTATGTCTGTCACTGCCTTCTGAACATTTTCTTGGTTTCCAGGAAAATATGCCTCCTAAAATAGGGGCATATCACCTGCCCCACTTCACTGTGTATAACTGCGTCTATATCAGCGGCATTAAATTGGGTGTGTCTATCTGGAAAACAAAAAGCCTGTTTAAGGCCACTTACATTTATATCACATGAAAAGGAGTATCTTATTTGTGGTTTGGCAAAGGGGTTGTAGCAGTGCTTCTCTCAGGATAGGTCTGCCAAAACTTGACTTAATCCACTGCAGCAGATAAGCTGCCAAAATATCTGATGTTTCTTCTTCAAAGTTTGTAGCTATTTAATGATTAGTCATCAATTTAAACAATGCCTTACATCTAGTATGATAACAGAATTACAATGTGCCCCTCCTACCCATTAATTCTGAGATCTATGCCAATAATGATTCATTAGTCTTCTGGTAGTAAATATCTAGTTTTTCAATAAAATATCCTCAATGTTTAGTCATCCCCTTACTTTGGCCTCCAGCTACATGAATAGGCTTTCAAGTAATCCATAGCCTTAATTGAGACACTTCCCATGGGGATATGAGATTTTTTTAAGAAGCCACAAAAAGAATAAGAAGGCCTTCTAGTGAAAGGCCTTGTAATCAGTCAAGGCTCTCCAGAGAAACCGAACAAGCATGATAGAGAGTTATATTAAAAGGAATTGGCTCATGTGATTGTGGGGACTGGTAAATCTGAATTCCATAGGGCAGACTGATGGCTAGAAGTTGCAGTAGTGGCAATGCAGTTCCAAATCTTCCTTAAGAAGCTGGCAGGCTGGAAATTCTAGTGAGACTTGATGTTGAAGTCTTGAGGAGCCCTCAGATATTTCTGTAAAGATCTCCAACTGACTGGATGAGCTCCACCCACATTATACATAGTAATCTCCTATACTTAAGGTCAATGGTTGTAGGCACTAATCCCATCTATGAAATACCTCAATAATAACAAAACCATTATTTGACCCACCAACTGGACACAATAACCTAGCCAAGTGGACACATAAAATTAATCATCATAGACCTTATTCAATCTTACAAAACTTATTTTTCTATCATCTCCTCCTTGGCTTTTACAGATATGCTAACAGGATCAAGAAAACAGAATTTTCCATTACTTTTCATTTTTTCTTAGATTCTCTGGACCCATACCCACAGATCTCAGGCTATTCCTCCAAATTTCAATGGTAAGACATATTCTTAATCTGCCTCAAAGCTTTCACCACTTTGTACAAATGATGGGTAGTAAATGAAGCTGGTATCAACTCTTCATCACAATTTCCACCATTACCCATCCTTTGTGTTGTAATAAGAAAACTCCTTAGTCATTATTATCTTTGTCTCTGAAAGACAACTTTCCCTCATTGCCAATCTGAATTCACACAAAGTATTGGACTGTCAAATCACACCATAAGTCAGAGAGTTGTGCAGTATAAGTTTAATAATAGAGGAGCTTCCAGGAAGATGACAGACTAGTAAGACACAGGAATTTTTTCTCCAGAAAAATAGTTAGAGTACAGGCTGAAACAGCCCCCCAAAAGATCCTCTAGAGTTTAGACAGCAGGTGAAGTCTGCACATGACCCAGAGGAGAGAGGGACAAAAGAGGGAAATCACGATGACAGAACTGTGAATTGGAACCAGTGGCAGAGGCTGCTGCTGGCACCCTCCCCCACCCTAAAGACTCTTTAGGATACTTGGGCCTCTGGGCCTGTGACTATAGACAAAGGGGGCTCCAGGAATCTACCACCCCAAGTAAGGGGAGAGAGAAGGACACAGCCTAAGGCTAACTCAGCTTCTGACCCACAACTTTGGTCTGCTGTGCCCCATGAGCCCTACCTGGCCAGGTAAGACCACACAGTGATTTGGCCTGGGAGCCAGTGAAGGACTGGAGAAATCCAACCCTCTCAATCTCCCTCTCTTCTATCTTGGACTAATTGTTGAGGACTTCACAGGAAAGGAGAGAGAGAGGGACACAGCATAAGGCTGACTCAGCTTTTGATTCACAGATTTGGTCTGCTGTGCCCCAAGAGCCCTTCCAGGCCAGGTGGGGCTGTGCCATTGTTTGCCTTGGAGCCTGCAAGGGGCTAAAGATATACAAACCTCCCAATCTCCTTCTCTACTAAGAGGGACTGATTGTTGAGGACTCAGAGGGGAGTGGAAATATTTCCTAGCCAGGAAAAGGCTGCCAAAGAAGGCTGGAGAACTGTCTCAGAGAAAGTTTGAATTACAAGGCTCCTAGCCTCCAGACAGGAAGCTCTATCACATTGATCTGGTCTGTGTTGCAACAAATACACTCTGACCAGACATTAAATTGAGAGCTGTCAAACAGGGCCATCTCCAGACAGACAAAGGAAATGCACAAAAGGAAATTAAAAATAGGTAGGAGAGGCTTTTTCTGGCCTTTATAGCCTCCCTGCCTAATACCCTTGGAAGCAACTCTACAACCAATTACTGGTTCCAGTGCCCAGCTTTGAGCAACCAGCAGGACAATCCTAAAATCCAGGTCGAACCCAAAATCAAAGAGCTGTGGTAACTCACAGCCTCCTGCCACTAAATCTGTATAAAAGAGAAAGAGATCAAGCATCTGAGTAAACTACATCCTAACCAGATGCCTAAACACCAGCAAAAAATTATGAGCCATACTAAAAAAATAAAAGACATAGCCCAAGAAAATGAATACATCAAAGTCCCAGAAGAGATGAAGAATTTGAGAGAACTAATCAGCAAGATGAGCACAAATTTCCATAATGAAATTAATGAGTTGAAAGACAATATAGTTAAAGAGATTAATGACATCAAGAAGACATCGAGTGAATACAAAGAAGAATTTGAAGTCCTGAACAGAAAAGTAACAGAGATCATGGGAGTGAAAGATACAATAGGTGAGAAAAAAACACATTTGAGGCATATGAGAGCAGACTCAAAATGATAGAAGAAAGAATAAGTGATACTGAAGACAGAACAGCTAAAATTGAAGAGAGAAAAGAACAGATAGAGAAAAGAATGGAAAAAATTGAGCAGGGGCTCAGAGAGTTGAATGGCACACAAAACGCAACAACATACGTGTTCCAGAAGGAGAAGAGAAGGAAAAGGGGGCAGAAAGAGTATTTAAGGAAATAATAGCTGAAAATTGCCCAACTCTCATGAAAGAAAGGAATTTACATGTCCAAGAAGTACAACATACCCCAATCAGAATAAATCCAAATAGGCCTACGCCAAGACACATACTACTCAAAATGTCAAATGTCAAAGATAAAGAGAAAATTCTCAGAGCAGCAAGAGAGAAGCAAACAATCATTTACAAGGGACGTCTGGTAAGACTTAGTACAAATTTCTCTTCAGAAACCATGGAGGCGAGAAAACAGTGGTATGATACAATTAGGAAACTGAAAGAGAAAAACTGCCAGCCGAGAATTCTTATCCAGCAAAACTATCCTTCAAGTATGAAGGTGAGTATAAAATATTCACAAACAAACAGAAACTAAGAGAGTTTGCAAAAAAGAATCCACCTTTTCAGGGAATATTAAAGGAAGCCTTAGAGCCTGAAAGAAAAAGACAGGAGAGAGAGGCTTGGAGGAGAGTATAGAAGAAAAAGTAGCAGAAAGGATAACCAAAAGAGTAAAAAGACAGACAAAAACAAGATGACATATAAAAACCAAAGAATAAAATGGAGGAAGTAAATAGTGTATTTACAGTAATATCATTTAATGTGAATGGATTAAACTCCCCAATCAAAGATACAGGATGATAAAATGGATTAAAAAACATGAGCCATCCATATGCTGCTTAGCCAGGGATACAAACCAGCTGAAAGTGAAAAGTTAGAAAAGATACTCCACACAAAGAGTAACCAGAAAAGAGCAGGGGTAGCTATACTAATAGCAGACAAAACAGACTTTAAATGCAAAAAAGTTATAAGAGATACAGAAGACCTTTGTATATTAATAAAGGGATGATCCACCAGCAAGATATAACAGTCATTAATATCTATGCACCTAACCAGGGTGCCCCAAAATATATGAGATAAACTCTGGCAAAACTGAAGGGAAAAATAGACATTTCTGCAATAATCATTGGAGAATTCAACACCTCACTCGCATCATTAGATAGAACAACTAGATAGAAGATCAACAAGGAAACAGAGAACTTGAACAATATGATAAACAACTTAGACCTAACAGACATAGAACACTGCATCTAAACAAAGCAGGTTATACATTCTTCGCACGTGCCCACAGATCTTTCTCCAGGATAGACCACATGTTAGGTCAAAATGCAGCTCTCAATAAATATAAAAAGATTGAAATTATACAAAGCACCTTCTCATATCATAATGGAATGAAACTAGAAATCAATGATAGACAGGAAAAAAGTAAATGTGCAAATGTGTGGAGACTGAACAACACATTCCTAAATAATCAGTGGGTCAAAGAAGAAATTGCAAGTGAAATCAGTAAATATATTGAGACAAATGAAAATGAGAACACAACATATCAAAACTTATGGGATACAGCATAAGCAGTCTTGAGAAGGAAATTTATAACCCTAAATGCCTATATTAAAAAACAAGAAAGGGCTAAACTCAAAGATTTAATTGAACAACTAGAGAAACTAGAAAAAGAATAGCAAACCAATCCCAAAGCAAGCAGAAGGAAAGAAATATTAAAGATTAGAGAAGAAATAAATGAAAATGAGAACAGAAAAACAATAGAGAAAAATCAACAAAACCAAAAGTTGTTCTTTGTGAAGATCAATAAAATTGACAAACCCCTAGCCAGACTAACAAAGGAAAAAAGAGAGAATATGCAAATAAATAGAATCAGAAATGAAAGGGGGAATGTTACAAACGATCCCACAGAAATAAAAAGAATCATGATAGGATGTTATGAGAACCTACATGCTAACAAACTAGACAACCTAGATGAAATGGACAAATTTCTAGAAATGCACAACCAACCTACACTGATACTACAAGAAATACAAGAACTTAACAAAGCAATCACATTTAAGGAGATTGAATCCATCATCTAAAATCTCCCGGCAAAGAAAAGTCCAGGACCAGATGGCTTCACAGGTGAATTCTGCCAAGCATTTCAGAAAGAATTAACACCAATACTGTTTAAACTCTTCCAAAAAATTTAAGAGGAGGAAAAATTACCCAACACATTTTATGAAACCAGAATCACCCAAATACCAAAGCCAGATAAAGATTCTACAAGGAAAGAAAATTACAGACCAATCTCTCTAATGAACATAGATGCATTAAAACATTACTGATTTTTCGTGTTGATCTTGTAATCAACAAAATACTTGCAGATTGAATCCAACAGCATATCAAAAGACTTATACATCACGATCAAGTGGGATTTATTCCTGGTATTCAAGATGGGTTCAATATAAGAAAATCAATTAATGTAATACACCACATTAACAAATTGAAGGGATAAAAACACAGGATCATATCAATCAATGCGGAAAATACATTCAACAATATCCAGCATCTTTTTTTGATAAAAACACTTCAAAAGATAGGAATAGAAGGAAAATACCTCAATGTCATAAAAGGCGTATAAGAGAAACCCACAGCCAATCTCATACTCAATGGGGAAAGGTTGAAGACTTTCCTTCTAAGATTGGGAACAAGACAATGATGCCCACTGTCACCACTGTTATTCAATGTTGTACTAGAAATTCTAGCTAGAGCAATTAGACAAGAAAAAAAAAAATAAAGACATCCAAATAGGAAAAGAGGAAGTAAAACTCTTGCTGTTTGTGGATGACATGTCCTGTACTTAGAAAATCCTGAAGTAACCATGACAAAGTTACTTGAGCTAATAAATCAGTTCAGCAAAGTGGCAGGTTACAAGATCAACACGAAAAATCAGTAATGTTTTTGTACACTAGTACTGAACAAACTGTGGAGGAAATCAGGGGAAAAATCCCATTTTCAATAGCAACAAAAAGGCTCAAATACCTACATGTTAATTTAGCCAAAGAAGTACAGGACCTATATGCATAAAAATACAAAGCAATACTAAAAGAAATTTTAAAAGACCTAAACAAATGGAAAGACATTCCATGTTCATGGATTGGAAGAATAAATATTGTGAAGATGTCAATCTTACCCAAACTGATTTATAGATTCAATGCAATACCAATCAAAATCCTAACAGCTTACTTTACAAAATTAGAGAGGGCAATTACCAAATTCATCTTGAAGGGTAAGTGCACCCAAATAACCAAAAATATTCTGAGAAAAAAGAGCGATGTGGGAGGAATTTCACTGCCTGACCTTGAAACATATTACAAAGCTAGAGTGGTTAAAACAGCATGGTGCTGGCCTAAAGATAGACACATCGATCAGTGGGATAGAATTGAGAACCCAGAAATAAACTTCACCTATACAGTCAAGTGGTTTTTGACAAACCTACTGAGTCCATGCTAATGGGAAAAAACAGTCTCTTCAACAAATGGTGTTGGGAGAACTGGATATCTATAACCAAAAGAATGAAAGAGGACCCTTATCTCACTCCCTATATAAGGATCAACTCAAAATGGATCAAAGATCTAAATATAAAAACCAGAACCATAAAACTACTAGAAGAAAATGTAGGGAAACATCTTCAAGACCTTATAGTAGGTGGTCGTTTCTTAGACCTTATAACTAAAGCATGTGCAATAAAAGAAAAAATAGATAAATGGGACCTCCTCAAAATTAAACACTTTTGCACCTCACAAGACTTTGTCAAAGGGTGAAAATGCAGCCAACTCAATGGGAAAAAATATTTGGAAATCACATATCTGATAAGGATTTAATATCCAGGGTATATAAAGAGATGTTACAACTCAACAATAAAAAGACAAACGATCCAACTAAAAAAATAGGCAAAAGACCTGAATAGACATTTCTCCAAAGAAGAAATACAAATGGCCAAAAAACTCATGAAGAACTGCTCAACATCATTCAGATTAGGGAAATACAAATCAAAAGTACAACGAGATATCATTTCACACTTATCAGAATGGCCACTATTAAAAACGCAGAAAACTACAAGTGTTGGAGAGGATTTGGAGAGATAAGAACATTTATTCGCTCTTAGTAGGAGTGTAGAATTGTACAGCCACTGTGGAAGACTGTTTGGCAGTTTCTAAAGAAGTTGAATATAGACTTGCCATGTGACCTGGCAATACCCTACTGGGAATATACCCAGGAGAACTGAGAGCAGTGACCCGAACAGATATCTGCACACCGATGTTCACAGCAACATTATTCACCATTGCCAAAAGTTGGAAACAACCCAGGTGTCCATCAACAAATGAATGGATAAACAAACTGTGGTCTATTCACACGATGGAATATTATGCAGCTGTAAGAAGAAATGAAATCGTAAAGCATATGACAACATGGATGAACCTGGAAGACATTATGTTGAATGAAGTAAGCCAGACACAAAAGGACAAATAATGTATGAATGTGTTACTATGAACCAAATATATTGTGTAACAAAATGTTTGATTCCAAAAAATTTCATATGTATCCAGTACATTTAATTGAGAAATGTATATATTTATTTATCTCTGTTTACTTTTTAGTTTTTAATTGTTTACATTTTCATTTATTAAATGTAAAATATAAAGTTGGGAAAAAGAATTTACTCTTAATTTCAAGAATTAGTGTAGATGTCCAGGACCTTTCTCTTCTTCATTAAATGTGCTAAGGCCCAAGTTACTAGATTTGGTTTCTAAAATGTTTCTAAATGTAAAATGTACAGTTGCTTTATTTATATAGAAAGGAAAAGCATCTCCTTTTTATACTTAGAAAATGACATAGCTAACATGACATTTTCCTGAAAACAATGACCCTAAATTTATTGATTCCTGATTTGTTTATCATAAGCAATGCTAGAAAAGCCTGCATAGAAAACTATGCTGAAAATCTTTTGTAGATAGAGTGTCTCGTGCTACTAAAAATTATTTTATTTATTTACCAGGAACACTGAATTAATATGTTTACAAAAACATTAGACCAGAACACCTGCCTTTTGTTTTTTTTCCAGGAATGTCCTCCCCACACCTGCTCTCCCATGGTAGAAAATTGATCAGGATGTACTACCTAGCCTTTCCCTACCCTCTCCTGAATCTGTACCTTCTGTACAGAATTTTCTCACATAGTTTAGCATTGTGTTTATGACTGGATATCTTTTTTCTACCCTTATACCCTATATGTTGATAATTGCATCATTACATATTTATTAGAAATCACAATTTCCTTCTTAAACATCAGATGTAAAAAGACCAAAGTCCAGTTGATTCCATCCAATTCATTTCTCTTAAGTCCTTGTCTTCATCCATTCCCCTAATGTTATTGCAACTGGTAAGGCTTTAATGGATTCACACTTGGACTAATGAATTAATATTAATACTAGCTTCCTTCCTTGTTTTTTAAACTTAGCTTCTTTAATTTTCACTGTAATGAAGCTTTTATTATACTAAAATGATAATTTGATCATTGAGCCCAGTTTTAACATCATTTACTATCCTTCCATTTCATAAATAAAAATTGGCATTCACGATTGACAGTTCTTTTAAATCATGCATCAAGTGCTCCACATCTACAAAAGATTATTTGTTGTTACATGAATATGCTGTATTAATTTGCATATTCAGTCCATTATACATTTTGTTTCATCCTTAGTCATCAAAGAAATTTCTATCTACCAACCACAATTCACTTGGCAAAACCACTAATTCTGGAATTGCTTTCATGCACCTGAACTTAGTTGGAGAAAAACACACAACTACATCATGCTGATTGTTTTCTCTTTAAACCACGGCCATGAAATTCAAATGTGCCCTTAATGCTTCCAAACAAGTACATCATTCTTCCATAAGCCATCACTTTCCTTCTCTCATATGAGGAAACCTCTCACATTTGCTTCCCTAATCCCGCTGACAGCAGATGACCTTATTGACTATGTCATGGAAAAAAATTAAGACATTCAGGAGGAAAAGTGCACCAGGCTTTCTACACAGTCTTCCACTGCCACATATACATAATGACAATAACTTAGCTTACATATTATATGTCTTTCCTATTACTATAGAGCAGGGTTTCTCAACCTTGGCACTATTGTCATATTGAGCCCGATAATGCTTTGTTGTGGGGTTTCAGGGTCATGGTGAGGGCTGCCTAGGGCATTGCAGGATGTTTAGTAGCATCCCTGGCCTGTCCCCAATAGATGCCAGTAGCACCCAAATCCCTAGCATCTACCAATTGAGGCCACCACAAATGTCTTCAAAGATTGTGAAATATCCCCTTGTAATAAGAACCAATGTCAGAGATGAAATATCCATGCTATCTGGCTATACACAGATACCTTTCAAGGAATTCTTCCTCCATTCATATAATCATTTTTTCCTATTATTGAGTTATTTACTGAGCAGAAAAAAATACCTTTATATCTCCCATGTTAGGAAACAAATACAAATAAGCAAGCAAAAGCCTTTGCTTATAATATATTCCCTGACAGATACCACCAGGGAATTTGATTCTTTTTTCACCAAAACTCCTCAAAAGAGACATTCATAATCACTTTGTTAGTACTTGCACATTCATTCTTTCATAAATTTCTTCCATTTGAGAAGAATTCTCAGATTCTAATTAAACCTCTCCCCCATTTTGCTAATCTAATTTTTCTTTCACCCTTTCCCTCACCTTACTTGATTAATCAGCAACATTTGATATAGTTGATTACTATCTTCTTTTAGTATACACTCTTCATTTGGCTTCCTGGTTTTCCTAATATTTCTTTAGTCTTTTTTTCCACTCTCAGTCTTTTATCACTGGTTTCTCTTCTTTTCTAGAAATCTTAATGTTAGAATATCCCAGGTTTCATTCCTTGATTTTTTTTCTTCTCATCTTTCTTTGCACTACTTCCTTGGTGATCTCATTGAATCCCATGGCTTTACACACAATCTAAATGCTAATGACTCCCAAATATATATTCCTATGTTAGACCTCTTTTCTGAATTCTATATTCAAATATTCAATTACACTTTTTACATTTGTAGGTGAATGTTGGCATTGTAATGAATATATTTTTCCTGAAATCCATTCCTCACTCTCCCTTGCTCAGGTCAAACCACAGAGGACCTCACCACTCTATGTTGTGTTTCTGTATTTTAGAATTTTCTGAGGATCAAACAATTGGTAATAGACATAGAAAGATGAAAAGCAGGGACAATGGGAAAGCTAGTTATTTTTTCAAATCTTCTCTTTTAGTGTTATCCCTCATAACAGCTGCCATTTCTTCCATGGTTCTAGCTTTACTCACCCAGGCTAACTGTGGCTCCAGTTTCCGCCAGTGTGGAAGAGTGCATCATGTCCCACACAAAACGCATATTCATATCCCAAACCATGATCCTACCAGTGAGAATCCATTTGTAAATAGGACCTTTGAAGATATTTTTAGTTAAGGTGTACCTAAACTGAATTAGGGTTGGACTTAATCCAATATGGCCAAAATCCTTAAAAACAAAGGAAATTCGACACAGACAAAGAAACCACAGAAAGCAGCCAGAAGCTAGAAGTCAATGAAATCTGGAAGAGAAAGAAGATGCCACAATGTGCATTGCCATGTGACAGAAAAGCTGAGGACCAAAGATGGCTGGCAGCCAGTCCCAGAATGCCATGGATTTCAGGGACAAAGCATCTCTTTGCTGATGTCTCCATTTAGACTTCTCCTATAGCCTCAAAACCATAAGCCTATTAATTCATATTGTTAAAGCCAACCCTTTGTAGGGTATTTGTTTTAGGTGCTAGGAAACAACAACCACCAGCAACCCTAGTCCTCAGTTCCAGTAATGCAGACACCTTTCTTTATCCCCCTGTATGAAGGGTGGTAGCAGCTTCCTATTGTTGCTAAATTGTGGGTTGCCTCACTGTCCACTTGGTGGCTATTCTTAGCTACTTCTACCACTAATCCCCTGCATTAATGTTTTGTCCTAAATTATCAGAGTGTTATATGCACATATCTAACCCAGACCTCTCAAAATCAACATGCCTCAAGAGAAATTACTGATCTCCATTCCCCTGACTCTGCCAAACCTATTCATGTTTCTTGATCTCATTTGATGGAAATTTCATCCTTCTACTTGTTCAAGCCCAAAGGTTCGTTCGACCATGCATAGAATTCAGTCACTTCTGACCATCTCCACAGTGGAAAGAATCAGTATTGTCTTCCTCCTAAATTAAATCAAAGTCTAACTAAGACCCTGCCTTTAAAACCGTTCCTTATAGCCCTTTATCAATACAATATACACAATGACTCTTTTAATATAAAAGCCAGATCATGTCTCATTTCTTATGACCTACAGTGGCTCTATATTTCATTCACAGTAAGTCAAAGGTAGTGTGTATTAGGCTTCTCTTGGGAGACAGAACTGACAAGAAATATCTGTAAATAATATGAGATTTTATAAAATTGTCTCAAGGAACTGTGGGGATGCACAAGTTCAAATTTCATAGAGCAGGGTGCAAGCTGGGAACTCCAGTGAAGGTTTTCGATGAATTCTCCAGGAGAAGTTGTCTGGTTGAAGAAGAAATAGAAACTTTCTCTTCTGACTGCTGAAATAATCATTCCTCCTTTTAAGGCCTTAACTGATTGGATGAGATGTCTCTCATTGCTGAAGGCAATCTCAGTTGATTATAGATGTAATCAATCATAGATACAATCAACTTACTGATGATTTAGGTCCATGAAATGTCCTCACAGTAGCAATCAGGCCAGTGCTTTCTTGACCAAACAACCAGGCATCCTAACCTGGCCAAGTTGACACATGAACCTAACCACTACACATGTGATGGCCCAAATATCCAGGTCCTATTACTCCCTTGAGATCATCATTACTCCCCTCTTCTCACTCATCTCTAGTCACACTGTACTCTACATACTTGTACACACAAGCTAGGCACAGATCTGCTTTAAGCCTTTGCACTGGCAGTTTCCCTTGCTAGAATATTTTCCTTCAGATATCTACATGCTAAACTCTCTCACCTCTTTCAAGTTTTTGCTTAAATGCTACCTTATCAATGATGCCTATCATGGCCACCAGTGGACATCACCATCCCAGTCCCCTCAGGATTGGGGGAAGAAATATGGACTAGAGTGGACTTGATGGTATTATGTTATACACATATGGTGATTCTAGCAATGGAAGAAATTATAACAGTGAAGTGAAACCTGCCTTTTTGACCAGTGTTAGAAACTGCATACAGAGAGAGGAACACAATAGATATGAACCTGCCCTCATAGATGCTACATGGTCTAAATGGAAAACAAACACCCAGTAAACAAATAAGTATTATCTTAGCACCTATCTAAAGAAAAAAAAATGCAAATATTTAAATATTTATTTATATTTGGAAGTTCTCAATATAAGTTAATATGTTAGGGCACTACCTAGAAAAAATGTGGTCTCAGACTATATCAGCATTATATTTGGAATGAGATTCACTATAGTCCAAGACATGTATTCAGGCTTCAATAAGACAGAACTGGTTTCAAATTAGAGTTCTATCAACCACTAACTACTCTGCATCTCTCTTGTTCATTGTTCGCACCAAAATCAAGTTAATGAAAACACCTACTTCTTAAGATTATTAAAAGAATAAATGAGATAAGGCATATAATGCTTACAGCACATCACACAGTGCAGAGTAAACATTAAGTAGTTGTCATTTTTAAAACATTTTAAAAACAATAGCTTCATAAACTATTGCTTATGATGATTAAAAACTTCTTTGTGTGTAATTAATGATAATACTAGCTGCCTATGCAGCTTGCTTATGAAAATTATAATTGATGGAGAAAAATTGAACTTTATTCAAAAAACACTAGCAAGATTGAAATATATGAGTATTGGTTGAAAGAAGAGTATGTGTTTTGTTTACAAATGAAAGTAATTAGAATAAAGTGAAGGAAAATAATATTTAAAAACAAAACCTGCAATTCACCAATGTCTTATTGCACAATATATGATCTATCTGACAACCCAGAAAGTTGTAGATCATCATTCCCATTTTACAGGTGATAAAACTAAAATTCCAACTAGTTTATCAATTTCCCTAAATTACATAGAACTGAGAGTTAATATGCATGATTTTCAGCAAAAACTTGTCAGCATTTTCATGTTTTTTTAAAGGAAAATATTTCTAAATAACATCAGCACTATTTGGGAATTATATGGATGGTGTCATTTAATAGTGCATATTCATTAGATATGAATTCAAGAAAACCTTGTATAATCACTTGGTGAAAATATGCTTAAGATCTAGAATTCAATTTTCTAATCTGTAAAAATCTAGATAATGATATATATCTTAAAGAATCGTAATATCAAAGAAGCAGATTTTTTAAATGCATAGCTATTTTTGATTTTTTAAATTAATACAAAGGAATTCACTCTTAAATAGACTCAGCACAATGGACTTCTGTTACATGTTTCTTCTCTTTTGAACTCTTTTGAACACTTTAAAATACAACTACTCCAAAATTTTCATGTAGTTTCCACTTAATGATAATTGGTAAGTCTCTATGACCAATAACATTTCATTTCATAATGCCCTGAACCTTATTCAATTACTAAATGCATAACTCTATGTGGATGTCTCACTGTCAACTCAAGCTTGACATGTTCCCAATTTAGTTTATCATTACCAACCACATCAAATATTTGACTTCTGCTCCTCCAGTAATCCCAATCTAAAGCTCTTATATTAATCAGAATAGGCTAAACAGTCTTTGTTAACAAATACTCCCACAAATGTTATATCATATATAGATATAGATAGATATAGAAATAGAAATAGATATAGATATAGATATAGATAAATATAGATAGATATAGATATAGATATAGATATAGATATAGATATATAGATATAGATATAGATATAGATTTAGATATAGATTTAGATATAGATTAGATATAGATATAGATATAGATGATATAGATATAGATATAGATATAGATATAGATATAGATATAGATATAGATATAGATATAGATATAGATATAGATATAGATATAGATATAGATATAGATATAGATATAGACATAGATATAGATATAGATTTTTTTCTTTTTTAGATACCGGGGCCAGAGATTGAAACTGGGACCTCATATGCGGGAGGCTAGTGCTCAACCACTGAGCCACATCAGCTTCCTTCAGTGGTTATTTTCATTTGTTGGTTTGTTGTTTGTTTGGTTTTTGTTGTTGTTTTTAGGAGGCACTGTGGACCGAAGCCAGGACCTCATATGTGGGAACCAGGCATTCAAATGCTTGAGCCACATTCCATCCCCCATATTATATTTATATTACTCATTTGTGTAAAGTCTGAGATGGATTGGGAAGACTCTTGCATTTGAAGCATGTTGCCCTCAATGTTGATTGAACAAAGGGAAAGAAATCTAAGGATTGTGATGGATATTTTAGAGAGCCAGGCCTAGATGTGTGAAACAAATTTCTGTCCAGTTTGACTGGATAGAATTTAGACACATTGCTCTAAGCTAAATGACAGGGGGATTGGTAAATGTAGTCTTTCCATGTGCCCAGTATGAGAAATTATGGAGAAAGCAAAGCATTTTCCCTATAACCACCCACCATTTTGATCACCAAATCACTCATTTCACATATGAAGCACAATCATCTCCACTCAAAGGAATACAAGCCAGATTTCCACCCATTCTATATCCAGGACAAAAATCTAGTATTTCTGAGTGAAATGAACTAGCTTATATAAGGTTCTGAAATATCCCCACTTGTCCCAGTATCTTAGCTTCAATTTCTTGTCCCAAAGAACAAATTAAGGTTTGGAAAATCACAACAAAAATCCAATTTATAAAATAAAAAAATGTGAGATACATATAATCCACTGGCTTTAGGCAACTCCAAAAGGATAGAAAGATGCTTTAAATGATTACTGCATTGAAGGTAGGAGAAATTGATTAAAACAAAACAACAAAAAAAATTTCTTTTATTTTCTGGAAAGAACTCCTATAGAAATTGTTTGTTTTTCAAAAATTTTTGTTCTATTTCCAAGAAGATGGAATCAGAGTAGGCAAGCAGGGCTGAACACTTTTTCAAACAAAAATTAGAAAGGAAAAATAGCTTTCTGAGGTACCTGCTTTGGGGTTCAGCAGATGATAACAGTATAATGAAAGTCCCAAGAGTGTGAAGGTCAAAGAAATGAAGAACCCCAAGTGATAACTATAAGTTACTAAGACCCATGGTGGTTGGGAACAGCAACCAGCCCTCACATTTAAGGTGTACAGTGTGCATAAAACCCAGGACTCCCTGCAGCCAACTGAGAAGGAAACAGTTGTCTTCCTCCCAGGGAAGATGGAGGGTGTGGTGGAAGGCAGAGAAAGAGTTTCTTTTCAATGAATTTAACCAGCAGAGCTCACTTTGAATCTCAGCTCTGGCTTGACCAGAAGCACTGGCAGTGGAGGTTGAAATAAATGTCTCCATGGAAATGTTGGTGAATAAGCACCATCTGCTAGCCAGCTGGGAAAGAGCAAGGAGAAAAACTGCTTTAAGGTCTGTCTTATCCGAAACCCCTGGAGAAAAATTCTGCTCCCCATTTGTGAGTTCCTGGATATATTTTTGATAACTTAAGCTAAGCAATTTTAAAGACTCAGAATAAGTTGGACCAAAAAATCAAAGAAGAGCTGTGAAAAAAACCACTAGGTAAGAGAAAGAAATTGACCATCAGAGTAAATTTCACCAACATATTCAGATGCATAGATAGAAAAATAATTGCAAGCCATACTAGGTAACAGGAAGATATGGCCCACCTAAAGCAACAAAACAAATATCCTGATAAGATACAGGATTTAAGACAACTAATCAATGCTAATCACACAAATTTCCTAAATCAATTTAAAGAGTTGAAGGAAAATATGTTTGAAAAGATAAAGGATATTAAGAAGGCACTAGGTGAGCATAAAGAACAATTGGAACCCTACAAAGAAAAATAACAGAGCTTATGGGAATGAAAGACACAATGGATGAGATTAAAAATATGCTAGCAGCATATAGCAGCAGATTTGAATTTATAGGGGACAGAATTAGTGAAACTGAAGACAGAACATCTGAACTTGAAAAACAGGAAAACGGAAAGTGAAAAGAAGAGAAAAAATGGAACACGGTCTGTATTAGTCAGCCAAAGGGGTGCTGATGCAAAGTACCAGAAATCTGTTGGCTTTTATAAAGGGTATTTATTGGGGGTAAAAGCTCACAGTTCCAAGGCCCTAAAGAGTCCAACTCAAGTTTGCTTTCTCACCAAAGTCTGTTGTAATGTGTTGAAGCAAAACAGCAGGCAATCTGCCTTGTCTCTTGGGACTTCTTCCTCTTAAAGCTCTGTGGGTCCCACTTCTTCCAATCTCAGCTGTAGACTGCCATAGGGTTCATCCCTCAGGGCTTCTTATATCAGTTTGGCATAGGACTCATTTCTCTCCAGGCCTTATCCACTGCTCAGCTGTTCTGTTCTCTTCAGCTGTAAACTATCAGGCAAATGGCTCATCACTCCCTGAGAATTAGCTCTTTGAGTCTTCTCTCCTCGGGCATCTAGAGACTTGCTCTTTACCTGGGTCTTCTGTTTGCCTTCTTAAATGGGTTTCCATTTATATCAGCCCACCAATGGGGCAGGGAATCAACCCTGACTCATGCCCTACTGACGTGGTTGAATAAAAGCCCTTATCTTTAATCAAGTAAACTTAAAGCCTTTGAATTTAATACAATCAAAGGGTATCATACACAGAGGAACAGACCAGTTTACAAACATAATTTTTCTCCTTTTTGGGAATTCATAAATAATATCAAACTGCCACAGGGTCCCAAGGAATTGAATGGCAATGCAAAATGCACAAATATATGTGTTATTGTTGCCCCAGAAAGAGAAAAGAATGGAAGAGGAGCAAAAGAATATTTGAGGAAATAATGACTGAAAACTTCCCAAACCTTATGAAGGACATACATAACAATATCTAAGAAGGACAATATACTTTGAACAAATACATCTGAATAGACCTATGTCAATACTCCTACTATGCAGAATGACAGCAACAGAGATAAAGAGAGGATTCTGAAAACAGCAAGAGTAAAGCAAGACAACACACAGACAGAAACTACAATAATAATAATACCAACCTCTCATTAGAAACCATAGAGGCAAGAAGAAAGAGGTATGATGTATTTAAGGTTCTGAAAGAGAAAAATAGCTAGCCATGAATTCTGAAAATTTCTGTATAATTCTGAAAAAATTGTCCTTCATAAATGAGGGTTATTTTAAATTCCTCACAGACAAAAAAAAATTTTGATAGAGTATGCTACCAAAAGGCAGAATTTACAAGGGTCATAAGACAAGTCTCAATAAATTTAAAAAGATTGAAATTATGAAAAACATTTTATCTGATCATAGTGGGAAAAAGCTGGATATCAATGATGGATAACAAAATGGAAAATTCATTAATATATAAAGAATAAACAACACACTCTTAAATAAAATCAGTGATTTAAAGAAGAAATTGCAAGAAAACTCAGTAAATATCTTGAAACAAATGAAAATGAGAACACAAAATATCAAAATCTGTGGGACAATGCCAAAATTGTGCTGAGAGGGAAATTTATAACCTTCAGTGCTTACATTAAAAAAGAAGAAAGAGCTAAAATCAAAGACCTAACTGCACACCTAAAGGAAATATTAAAAGATCAGAAAACTAATACTAAACAAAGCAAAATGAAAGAAATAATAAAGATCAAAACAGAAAAAAAAATGAAATTGAGAATAAAAATAATGCCGAGAATCAGTAAAACCAAAAGTTCATTCTTTGATAAGATCAACAAAATTGGCAAACCCTTAGCTAGACAAAGAATAAAAGAGAGAAGATGCAAATAAATAAAATCAGAAATAAAAGGGAGGATATTATCACTGACCCTAAAGGTATATGAAAAATCTTAAGAGGACACTATAAGCACTTGAATGACAAAAAAACTAGACAATGTAGATGTAATGGACAAATTCCTAGAAATACAAAGACCAAAGTACATTGACCAAAGTAGAAGACCTTAACAAATCAATCACAAATAAACAGATTGAAACAGTCATCAAAAACCTCCCAAAGTTGAAAAGCACAGTACCAGAGGTCTTCACAGGTGAATTCTACCAATCATTCAAAGATGATCTGAGACCAATCTTGCTCAAGCACTTCCAGAATATTGAACAGAAAAAAACACTGACGCCAACATCAGCTAAATACCAAAATCAGATAAAAATGCTACAAAAAAAGAAAATTAAAGATCAATATCTCTAATGAATATAGATGGAAAAATCCTCAACAAAATACTTGCAAATTTAACCCAATATCACATTAAAGAATTATACAACACAATCAAGTGGGTTTTGTCCCAGGTATGCAAGGGTTTCTCAACACAAGGAAATAAGTTAATGTAATAAAGCACATTAATAAACTGAAGAAGAAAAATCATATGATTCTCTAGCCTGATGCAAAAAAGGCATTTGGCAAAATACAGCATCCTTTCTTGATAAAAACACTCCAAAAGATAGAAATAGAAGGAAGCTTTCTCATCATGTTAAAGTGCATATATGAGAAACCCACAGCTAGCATTGTACTCAATGGTGAAAGACAGAAAGTTTTCCAGCTGATATTAGGAACATGTCAACTGTCAACATTGTTATTCAATATTGTGATAGAAGTACTAGCTAGATCAATTAAGCTAGATAAAGAAATAAAATTGGCACTATTTGCTGATGATATGATTCTAAATCTAGAAAATCCTCAAAGATCCACCACAAAATTACTAGAACTAATAGATGAGTTCAGCAAATTGGCAGGATACAAGATTAATATGTAAAATCAGTAGCATTTCTTTACTGTACTGTTGAACAATCTGAGAAGGAAATCAGAAAACAATTCCATTTAGAATAGCTAGTAAAAGAATTAAATATTTAGGAACAAACTTAACCAAGGATATAACTGTATTCAGAACTACAAAACATTGCTAAAAGAAACTGTAGAAGACTTAAATAAATGGAAGGACTTTCTGTGTTCATGGATTGGAAGACTAAATATTGTTAAGATGTCAATACTACACAAACTGATTTTCAGATTCAATGCAATCCCAATAAAGACACCAACAGCCTTTTGTGAAGAAATGGAGATACCTATTATCAAATTTATTTGTATGGGTAAGGGTCCCCAAAAAGCCAATAATGTCTTTAAAATGAAGACAAAGTTGGAGGATTCTCAATTCCTGACTTTAAATCATATTACTTAGCTACTGTTGAAAAAACAGCATGGTGCTGGCATACAGAAAGACAGATTTACCAATGGAACTGAATTGAGAATTCAGAAATAGACCCTTACATCTATGATCAAATGATTTCAACAAGGCTGTCAAACCCTCTTGGCTAGGCCAGAAGTGTCTATTCAACAAGTGAGGCTGGGATAACTGGATATTCATTTCTAAAAGAAACAAAGGGGGACTCCTAACTCACATCTTATCTAAAAATTAACTCAAAATGAATCAAGGACCTAAATATAAAAACTACAACCATTAAAGTGCTAGAAGAAAATGTAGGAAAACATCTTCAACATCTTTTGGTATGTGGTACTTTCTTAAACCTTACACCCAAAGCATGAGCAATGAAAGAAAAAAATAGGTAACCGTAAAATCTTCAAAATAAAAAAAAATAAAAAAAATAAAAAAAAAAACATGTTTGTTCTTCAAAGTACCTTGTCAAAAAATTAAAAAGGCAGCCTACTCAATGGGAGAAAATATTTGGAAACCACATATCTGATAAGGGTTTGATATCCATGTTATATAAAGAGACCATACAACTCAATGATAAAAAGTCCAGCAACCCAATTAAAAATTGGGCCAAAAACTTCAGTAAACATTTATCCAAGGAGGAAATTCTAATGGCCAAAAAAAGCACATAAATAAATGCTCAATATCACTAGCTGTTGGGAAATGTACATCAAAACTGCAATGAAATACCATTCCATACTTTATAGAATGGCCATTATTTAAAGAAAATAATAATAAAAAAACAACAGAAAACTACAAGTGCTGGTGAGGATGTGAAGAAATAGGAAAACTCATTCACTGTTGGTGGGAATGTAGAAAGGTGCAGCTTCTGTGGAAACAAGTTCGGCAGTATCTCAAGGAGCTGTATATAAAACTGCCATATGATCTATGATCCAGCAATCCTGTTACTAGGAATATATTCAGAAGAACTGAATGCAAAGATGCAAACTAACGTTTGCACACCAATGTTTAAAGCAGCATTTTTCACAATTGCTAAAATATGAAACCAACCCAAGTGACGATTAACCAAAGAATGGATAAATAAAATGTAGTATATACATACAATGGGATAATATTCAGCTGTAAGAGCAAATGAAATTGAGATGTATATCACAACATGGATGAAATTTAAAGATATTATGGTGAGTGAAATAAGGCAGACACAAAAGGACAAATATTGTACAGTCTTACTAATATGTACTAAATACAATGTGTAAACTCATGGAGGTAAACTCCAGAGCATGGGTTCTCAGCCTATTTTGTTCCATGGACCACTTTGCCAGTCAGGTAAAAATTGTGGACCCCTTACTAAGTTCACACTATACTGTGTATTACTTGATAGATACATTACACCTGCACCAACACATCCTCACAAGAATAACGTTTTTTTTGTTTGTTTGTTTGTTTGTTTTTTTCAATTCTAGCTCATGGGCCCCTTGTTAAGAATCCCTGCTCTAGAATATAGGTTACTAGAAATAGAATGTGGAATGAGAATTGGAGCCTATGCACAATGCATGTAACATTATTAATAAGGTTAATTGTAAAATGGGGAAATGAACAGAGTTGAGAGTAACAAATTATAGTGAGTATAACCAACTCTGCAGATTTATAAATGTGATTGTGGCTGAAAGGGTAGTCTGTGAATGTAAATGTCAATTGAAAAAAAACTAAAGAATAAAGTGTGTATAACAGTGATTTCAGTGGTGGATAGATATTGTGGTTAATAGTAAAAATATGGGAAGCGGCTGTGACTCAATCAGTAGGGCTCCCGTTTTCCACATGGGAGGCCCTGGGTTCGATTCCCGGGGCCTCCTGGTGAAGGCAAGCCCGCCGACACGGCGTGGTTAGCTGACCCAGCGAGCACAAGCAGCAAGGGGGGGATAAATGAATAAATAAATAAAATCTTAAAAAAAAATAGTAAAAATATAAGAAAGCTCTTCTTTTACAAAGTGCTTGGAATATGGTAATATATGGGAAAATTAAAAGTAATGTAAATTATGGATAATAGTTAATAGTAGTATTGTAATATTTTGAAACAACTGCAAGAGGATATTATTTCAATACTAAGTATCAATTAGGGTGGTCAAAGGGGAACGGTATTTTTCATTTTGGAGAAATTAAAGTGTTCTAAAATTGACTGAAGTGATGGCTGAACAACTTTGTGATGAAAATAAAAGTCACTGACTGCACACTTTGGATTGTACAAATTATGGGACCATAAAACACAGGGAATCTAGTGGTGGATTATGGACTGTGGTTAATGGAAGAAAAATGAGAACATTTTCTCCTGAAAAATACAAAATATATAATACTAACATAGAGTGTTAATTGAGTGGATTGCGGGAAAATATGGGTTATAGTTAGGAAAAATATTTTGATGACATTTTTTCATAGTTTGTGGCAATTGTTTCACAATAATGCAAGGTGTTTTTTCTGGGGAGATGTATGGGAGCCTTGTATGATGACATGCATGTTTGTTTTGTAAATTAACAATTTTACTGTACATTTATTATTTATGTATATTCATTTATGAATGATATACTCCAATGAAATTTTATTTTTAAAAGATTTTATTCTAATATATAGACAATCAAAATTTCTCCTTTGAACAACATATATAGTTAACCATATATAAATCAGTGATGCTAATTACTTTCATAATGTCGCAATATTGTGCTATTGTCACTAGCATAAATTACGAAAAGTTTACAATCAACCCAAATAAGAACTCTGTACAATTTAAACATCAATTCCCCATCGCCTAAACCCAACAAAGCCCCTGATATCTTATATTCTACATTTTAACACTATGAGTTTGTTTATTCTAATTTTTTCATATCAGTGAGATCATACAATATTTGTCCTTTTATGTCTGGCTTATTTCACTCAAAGTGATATCTTCAAGGTTCACCAATATTGTTGTATGCATCAGAACATCATTGCTCTTTATGTCTGAATAATATTCATTGTATGTATAGCACATTTTGTTTATCCATTTATCCATTGATGGACATAGGTTGCTTCCATCTTTTGGCAGTTGTGAACAAGGCTGCTAAAAACACTAGTGTACAAATATCAATTTGAATGCCTGCTTTCAATTCTTTTGGTTATTTACCTATTAGTAGGATTGCAGGGTAATGTGGCAATTCTATATTTACCTTTTTGAGGAACTGCCAAATAGTTTTCCACAAAGGCTGTACCATTCTACAATCCCACCAACAGTAAAGGAGTGTTTCTATTTCTCTAAATCTTCTCTAACACTTTTCATTTTCTTTTTTTTTCTTAATAGCAATCATATTGGTGGGTGTGAAATGGTATCTCATTATGGTTTTGATTTGCATTTCCTTGATAGCAAGTGATGTTGAGCACATTTTCATTTGCTTTTTAGACATCTGTACTTTCTCTTTGGAAAATGTGTATTCAAATCTTTTGCTAATTTTTTAATTGTGTTGTTTGTATTTTTATTGTTGAATCATAAGATTTCTCTATATATTCTGGATATTAAACCTTTTTCTGATATGTCATTTCTAAATGTTTTTTTTCCATTGAGAGGATTGTCTTTTCACTTTCCAGATAATGTCCTTAGATGCACAAAGATACTTAATTTTTATGAAGTCCCATTTATTTATTTCTTTTTCTTTTGTTGCTTGTGTTTTGGATATAAAGTCTAAGAAATCATTGCCTGACAAGATCCCAAAGCTGCATCCCTACTTTTTCTTCTGGAAGTTTTATACTCCTGATTCTTATATTTAGGCTTTCATCCATTTTCTGTTAATTTTTTGTATATGTTTGAGATAGGATCCTTCCTTCATTCTC
Organism: Tolypeutes matacus; assembly: GCA_026826555.1. Classification (NCBI taxonomy): domain Eukaryota; kingdom Metazoa; phylum Chordata; class Mammalia; order Cingulata; family Chlamyphoridae; genus Tolypeutes; species Tolypeutes matacus. Next base: position 5,066,401 of record JAKSZT010054458.1, read on the forward strand.
ATGCATATGGATATCCAGTTCTCCAAGCACTATTGGTTAGAAAGACTTTTCTTTCCAAATTAAGTGGACTTGGCAACATTATCAAAAACCATTTGGCCATAGATGTGAGGGTATATTTCTGAACTCTCAATTCAATTCCATTCCTCTATATATCTATCTTTGTGCCAGAACCATGCTGCTTTGACCAAACTAGCTTTTTAATAGCTTTAAAGTCAGGAAGTGTGAATTCTCCATCTTCCTTTTTACTTATCAAGATGGTTTTGGTCACAGAACAAGTCTCCACAAATTTAGAAAGATTGAAATCATGTAAATAATTTACCTAATCACAATGGAAGGAAGCTGGAAATTAATAATGGACAGAGAACCAAAATAGGCACAAATATATGGAAGTTAAACAACCCACTCTTAAACAATCAGTGGGTCAAGGAGAAAATTTCAAAAGAAACCAGTAACTACCTAAAAACAAATGAAAATTAAAACAAAACATATTAAAACTTATAGGATGCAGCTAAAGCAGTGCTAAAAGGGAAATTTATAGTCACAAAAGGCTATAATAAAAAAGAAGAAATATCTAAAATCAAAGACCTAACTGTACAGCTGAAAGAACTAGAAAAATAACAACAAACTAATCCTAAAGCAAGCAGGAGGAAGGAAACAACAAAGATTAGAGAAAAATTAAATGAATTTAAGAATTAAAAAAACACTAGAAAAAGTTTAACAAAACCAATAGCTTATTCTTTGTGTGGATTAAGAAAATTGACAAAACTCTTAGGCAGATTTATGAAGAAAAAAGAGAGAAGATTCAAATAAATAAAATAAAAAATGAAAGAAAGGATATCACAACTAATCTCACCAAAACAAATTTCTATCATAAGAGGCTATTTTGAAAAATTGTATGCCAAGAAGATGGATAACAGAAGAAATGGAAAAATTTCTAGAAACACGCAAGCAAGCTACATTGACAAAAGAAGAAATAGAAGAATTCAATAGATCCATCACAAGTAATGAGATTGAATTAGTCATCAAAAACCTCCCAACCTTTCTACAAACCATTCTTGAAAGAACACCAATCCTACTTAAAACTCTTCTAAAAAATGAAAATGGAGGGAACATTACCTAACTCATTTTATGATGCCAACATCACCCTAATAACAAAGCCACATAAAAATGCCACAAGAGGGGACCAGATGTGGCTCAAGCAGGTGGGCACCCACCTCCCACATGGGAGGTCCTTGGTTTGGTTCCCAGTGACTCTTAAAGAAAATGAGCAATCAACAAGCAAAATATACTAAAAAACAATAACAACAACATTGAATAGTACAATTTTAAAAATGTGTGAATTATAAGATTTGTGAACTATATATCAATAATTTTTTTTTAAAATGCCACAAGGAAAGAAAACTACAGACCAATCTCTCTAATGGATTTTGATGCTAAAATCCCCAACAAAATACTTGCTAATCATATTCAACAACTCATCAAATGAACTATATACCATGATCAAGTGGGTTTTATTCTATGTATGCAAGCATGGTTCAACATAAGAAAATCATTCAATGTAATATACCACACTAACAGAATGATAGAGAAAAAAAAAATCATATGGTCATCTGTACTGACACAGAAAAAAACAAGATGCAGTATCATTTATTGATAAAAATTTTAAAAGATAGGAATAAAAAGAAACTGTCTAAACATAATAAAGGGTATCTGTGAAAAAACCCACAGCTAACATCATACTCAATGATGAAATGCTAAAGTCTTTCCCTCTAAGATTTGGAAAAAGACAAGGATGCCCACTGTCCCCACTCTCATTTAACATTGTATTAAAAGTGCTTGCTTAAGCACTTAAGCAAGGAAAAAAAAAAGAAAAGGAATCCAATTTGGAAAGGAAGAAGTAAAACTTTCACTATTTGCAAATGGTATGGTTTTGTATGTAGAAAGCCCCCAAAAATCTACAGCTAATCTTCTAGACCTGATAAACAAGTTCAGTAGAATGGCACGATATAAGATAAGCGCAAAAATTACTCACATTTCTGTACACTAATAGCAAACAATCTGAGGAGGAAATCAAGAAAAATATTCCATTTATATTAGTATCTAAAAGAATCAAATATCTAGGAATAAATATAACTAAGAATATAAAGGACTTGTGCATGGATAACTACACAAAGAAGACCTAAATAAATGAAAGAATATTCCATGTTCATGGATTGGAAGACCAAAAATCATTAAGATTGCTGCGAATCTGAATTGATTTACAGACTTAAAGCAATTGATATAAAAATTACAACGGCATTTTTTACTGAACTGGAAAAGTCAATTATGAAAAATTTTTTGAAAGGACAGGACCTCAAATAACAAAAAATACATTGAAAATAAAACACAACTGGATGAATCATGCTACCTGACTTTAAAGCATATTACAAAATTACAGTATTCAAATCTGCATGATATGGGCACAAGGATAGACGTACTGACCAGTGGAACCAAACTGAGAGTTCTGATATACACCAACACATTTACAGCCAACTGATATTTGACAAGGCCACAAAGCCCACTCAACTGGGACAAAATAGCCTCTTCAATAAATGGTCCTGGGAGAAATGGATATTCATATCTGAAAGAATGAGAGAGGATCACCACCTCATGCCTCATACAAAATTAACTCAAGCTGCGTCAAAGACCTAAGTATAAGAGCCAAGTTCATACATCTTCTAGAACAGGGATTCTTAACCTTTTTTGTTCCATGGACCACTTTGCTAGTTAGGTGAAATGAAAACTACAGTAATTTATTTATTGCATGAATTCATAAGTGAAGAAAATACCAGATTTCCATTAGAGGTCAAAGAAAAGAAAGAATATAAGTTGGTTTTTAAAAAATTCAAGCTCACAGACCCCTTGAAATCTTTCCTTGTACCCCTTAATTGTCTGCAGACCTATGGTTAAGAACTCCTGTCCTAGAAGATAATGTAGGTAAATATTTCTGAGCTCTTGTAGTAGGAGAAGATTTCATATATTTTATACCCAAAGCACTAACAATTAAATTAAAAAAAAGATAAATGGGACCTCTTCGAAATTAAAAACGTTTGCTCTTCAAAGAAGTTTGTCAAGAAAGTAAAAAGACAGCCTACCCAGTGGATGACAATATTTGAAAACCATTTATCTAATAAACTTCAAATGCTCAGGATATATAAAGAAATCCTACATCTCAAAAATAATGACAATCCATTTTTAAAATGGGTAAGAGATTTGAATAGACACTTTTCCAAATAAGCAATACGTATGGCTAAAAAACACCTGAAAAGATTCTCAACATTACTAGCTATTAGGGAAATGCAAATCAAAACTACAGTGAAAAATATTGTCTTACACCTATTAGACTGGCTGCTATTTTAAAAACCCAGAAAACTACAAGTGTTGGAGAGGAAGTAAAGAAAAGGGAACACTCTCTCACTGCTAGTGGGAATGTAGAACGTTGCAGCCATTAAAAGAATGATTTTGTGGTTCCTCAGGAAGCTAACTATAGAATTGTCATATAAGCCAGCAATCCCACTTCTGGGCATATACCCAGAAGGACTGAAAGTAGTGACATGAACAAAAATATGTATACCAATGTTCATAGCAGCATTATTCACTATTGCCAAAAGTTGGAAGCAACCTCAGTGTACATCAATGGCTGAATGGATAAACAACATACAAGGGAATTTTACTCCGGTATAAGAAGGAATGAAGTATTGACATATGAGACAACATGGATGAATCTTGAGGAGACTCACAGAGGTAGAATCTGGAAGATAAGTTACCAGGAGATAGGAAGGGAATAGAGAGTGGTGAGCCAAAGTTCAATCTGGGCAGAAACTATGATAAGGTGGAAGAGGTGGTTTGGCAGTGGATGGCAGTAGTGATGGTGGCACAGGGATGTGAGTGAAATCAGCAGTGCTGAAAAATGAGGGTGAGCAGGGCTGGGGGGTAGGTTGGGCTATCCATGGAAATGGGGGACGGGCTGGAGGAGAGAAGAGTTGTACTTTGGGGAGGTAGATTACTGTGGTTGAGAATACAATTCTGGGAATGTTCTTTTGACAAATAGGGCAGGGAAGGGTCAATAGTAAAGGGTACCACTGGTGGGGAGATGTGTAGGAAAGAGTGTATCTGTGACATGCTTCTATGGAATATGTATGTGTTCATCTTGTCATAGGGTGTTATCTCAGTGGGTGGAGAGCCACATCATAAACAACAGAATATTAAACCCCCATCCTAGGGAGTCCAGCTACATTCTCAAATAAAAAATCTCAAGTACAGAAGCAATGCCTAATAAAAAGAAAACAGATCAATTTGTCAAGACCTCAATATTAATGCATATGAATATAAACCTTATTTTTGTAATGTTAAAATTTAGACTAATAGTAACTATAGTTCAGAGTTACCTCCTGAAAACCTCCTTGTTACTCAAATGTGGCCACTCTCTAAGTCAAACTCAGCAAAAAATGCACTACTTCTCTGCCCCCCAGCATGGGTCATGACTTCCGGGGATGAGCCTTCTGGGCACAAAGAGATCAATACCAAATACCAACCAGCAATGCATTTGGAAAAAGGCTTTGACAAAAAGGGAGAAACGTCAAATACAAAAGAGTTTTTATGGCTAAGAGATTTCAAAATGAGTCAGGAAGTCATTCTACAGGTTACAATCTTGTGTGTCTCAGGCAGCTCTGACTAACTGCCACTGTGAACAAAGCCTCAAATAGGGATGCTCCTGAGGGCTCTAAAGCCATCTGGACACTATAGACAAGGAAAACAACCCCTTGAAATCAGCAACCTCTCAGTGGGCCTTACCTTAGAATATATGATAACCTATTTCCCCAATGTTACATAATTAGTCTCATTTTTAATTTCCCTATACGTAATCTTCTCTCTTTTATTTGAGTCTATAATTAACACTATACTCATAAAATATAGGTCTCAGAGACTTAAATCTTCAGTCTGTTCATATGCCAGTTAAGCCCTGAATCTAAGCAGAGTTGCAGCCAACATCTACTCTCCAGTTCATCGGACTTGCCAAGGACAACTAACAAAATGTAGATGATGGACAACTCCTATGCAAGAAAACATAGAGTATCTACAACTGCAAGTAAAACAGTTCCTTCTATCGGCCACATAAGATCTAAACCCCCTCTCAATCTGAGGCAGAGTGGGCATCACCATCCCAACATCCTCAAGATTGAGGAATCAGCAAATATAAGGGGGCAGGGAATGTAACCACAGACAAAGTATACTTATTAATATTGTATTAATGGAAGAATATGTAACAATGATATAAAGATAGTGGTTACCAGAGGTTCTGAGGGGAGGAGGAGGGAGTAATAAGATGAAAAATAAGGCATTTTAGGGCATTGGACTTAAGTGTAAACCACAATGTAAACTATAGACCTTGGTTTGTAGCAATGCTTCCATAATATTTATCAGTTGTAACAAATGTACCATATAACTGTTAAATGTTATTAATAGAGGAAGATGTGGGACAGGGAAGCACAAGGTATATGGGAATGACTTACACTTTCAATGTAATTATTCTGTTATCTAAGACCTCTTTAAAATTTAAGTTTATTATATTGAAAAAGAGCCAATCTTGAAAATGGCAATTTCTATACTTTATTGTGTTTGCTTATGTTACTGTTCATCCATATTCATTTCAGCCTCTGTGTTCTTTGAAGGCATATACTGTGTTCATTAATATATCAATAAAGCCTAGGATGGGAAGAATACTCAGAAATAACACTTAAATGAGTAATTGTACTTTCAGTTAATTGACTCTGATCACTACCAATTCAAAGTTTTTAAGTTTATCTTTTTCTTTGAAATCTATATCAGTCTTTTTCCACTTTTATTTCTGCAATCAATCATAGGGTCTATTTTATTCACTTGATCATAGAAAAGGGAATTGAGTTATTAAACATCATTGAAACCAATAATGAGCACACATTTTATGATGAACATGTTCTGAGATTGCATAGGAAAGAAGAAATAGGTATTGGTATCATTGCTTTCTTTAAGAACATTAGTTGAGTTAGCTAAAATTATTCATTGAGCATAGACACTGAATCTGGGATTTTTCCCACATAAATATTTCTGAAATATATACCATATATCCGGTAAGGGTTTGGTTTCCCTGTTATATAAAGAGATCTTACAACTCAAGGATAAAAAGACAAGCTACCCAATTAAAAAAACAGACCAAAGACTTGAATAGACATTTCTTCAAAGAGGAAATACAAATGGCCAAAAAACACATGAAAAAAATGTTCAACATCATTACCTATTAAGGAAAAGCAGATCAAAACTACATTGAGATATCATTTCATATCTTCTAGAATGAGTATTATGACAAAAACAGAAAACTATAAGTGCTGGAGAGGATGTGGAGAAAGAGAAACCCTTCTTCACTGTTGATGGGAATGTAGAATGGTGCAGCCTCTGTGGAAGACAGTTTGGCAGTATCTCAAGAAACTAAATATAGAACTGCCATATGATCCAACAATCCTGTTACTAGGAATATATTCAGAAAAATTGAAAGCATGGACACAAACTGACATTTGCATAATGATGTTTGATGTTCATAGCAGCATTATTCACAATTGCAAAAGTATGGAAACAACCCAAATGTCCACAACAGATGTGTGGATAAGCAAAATGTATTATATACATACAATTGAATACTGTGTAGCTGAAAGAAGAAATGAAATTGGGATGCATGTGACGATATAGATGAACCTTGAAAACATTATGTTTAGTGAAATAGGTCATACACAAAAGGACAAATATTGTATGAGCTCACTAATATGAACTAAAACCATAAGTAAACTTATGGTGGTAAAATATAGAATATAGGGTACTAGGAAATTGAATGTGGGTTGAGAATGAGAGCTGATGCTTAATGTATGGAGAATTTTTAATAAGGTTTATTGTAAATGTGTGGAAATGAATTAAGTTGACAGCAATACATTTTAGTGAGTATAACACTGATGATTTATAAATGTGATTGTGGCTGACAGAGGTAGTCTGTGGATATAGTATTTCAATGGAAAGGAAGCTAGAGATAATGTAGGAATTGTATATCATAGTGGCTGTGGTAGTGGATGAAGATTGTCATTAATATTATCAATTTAAGCATGTTCTTCCTTTACAAAGTGTTAAGTATATGATGATACATCGAAAATTACAAGTAATGTAACTTATGGATTATAGTTATCAGTAATATTGTCATTTTTCAGCATGGCAAAGAAGATATATCATTTCTAAAGGACAATGATAGTGGGGTGTAAGGGATATGGGATTTTTCATTTTTGAGTAATGAAAATGTTCTAAAATTGACTAAGGTGATGACAGCACAACTGTGTGATGAAAATGAGAGCCACTGAGTTTACACTTTGAATATATTGTACAAAGCATGGGACTATATAATACAATGAATCCTGAGGTGGAATGTGGACTGTGGTTAACAGAACAAATATGAGAACATTCTCTCATGAACTATAACAAGTACATAATACTAGAACAGGGTGTCATTAACTGGGTGGTTTGGGGGAAAATACCCCAAATGTAAGATATTAGCTATAGTTAATAGTAATGTTTTGATAATATTCTTTCACAAATTATAAAAATTGTTTCACAATAATGGAAGGTGGTGGTGATGGGGTAATGTATGGGAATGCTGTATGATGTTATGCACGTTTGTTCTGTAAGTTCACAACTTATATTCAACATTTATTGTTTATGGATGCTCATGTATAAATGATAAATTTCAATTGTGAAAAAAGTTAATAAAAAAGAAATACTTTCATAAAGAAACTTTTTCCAAACAAATATCTCAGATACAGTTGTAATCTACAAAATCATATTGGTTTTAAAACCTGTGGTCACTAGATGAAGTATATTAATTACTCTTCACCAAACAGGCTGTATTCTATTTATGCAACTCATGAGTTTCTGGAAAATTATACATAAATAACATATTATAAATTAAAAAATGCATATGCTAAACATTGTTCATTAAAGATATTTGAATTGAGGTCCTGGTAAAAATAAATTAACCTTTTCTTTTTAAATTTTACTACCAAATATCTGTATTTTATAGAGAAGCATCCTTAATTATGTAGGGATGAGAAAGAAATGACATTCTGAATTACACTTTTAGAAAGATTTGGCAAAAAATGAGAATAAATAGACAAAGTATGTATGGTAAAATCATTTTAATTTTTGAAATTTGGTGATGGATGGATGTGGGATTATTTAATATTTAGGGTATGAAAAATATAATATTTTTTTAAAAAGGGAAATGTACTTGTTTTACTTGTTTTATTTTTTTAGGGCTATTGCAGTGCTATGTATAGCATTATATTTGGCCAGAGCCAAAGTGACATTTGATGAAACAAGGTTATATCTAGCAGCTTATGGGGAGTTAATTCATAGCAGCAATTACATAAATTAAACAGATGGCAAATCTAATGAGTAATAGGTTTGCTATAATAAAAAAGAATTTACATTTTTAATTATACAATATCTTTCCTTTGTTATCCTTAAAATACGATATTAAGCCTATACAAATATTAAATACCCCCATACTCCAGGATTCATATTTTGCATGTTCTGAATTGTTTACAGATATGTAATCATCAGCATAATAAAAAGGGAATCAATATTTATTCCTGGCTTACAGATTGAAAGCTTTCATAAAATAATTATTTAACTGAATTTAATTTTTTTGTCTTCCTCAGTCATAGCCAACTATTATTATTTAAATGAAAACTAAAAACAGTAATATTATTAAAGAAAATTTTACTCTACTTGGTAATAAAAATAGCATAAAAAGTATCCAGGGGAGCCATTGTAGCTCAGTGGTTGAGCACCAGCTTCCCACAAACAGGGTCCCAGATTCAGTCCCCAGCCTTGGTACCTAACCTCTCAAAATTATCCAGTATGTACCAAATTTTACAAAAGTTATATATATGTAATATGTTAGTCATCCAGAGAGGTGCTGATGCAAAGTATCAGAAACTTATTGGCTTTTATAAAGGTTATTTATTTGGGGTATAAACTTACAGTTACAAAGCCCTAAAGAGTACAACTCAAGGCTGCTTTCTCACCAAAGTCAGTTGCCACATGTCGAAGCAAGATGACTGGTGATCACTCCCTGGTCTCTCTTTCCTTCTTCTTCCTCTCCATTCTCTTCGGCTGCAAATTATCAGGTGAATGGCTCATCTTTTCCCTGGATTTAGCTGTTTGAGCCTTCTCTCCTCTGGCATCTATGGAGCTCTCTCTCTTCCTGTGTCTTCTTGAGTGAGTGTCTGTTTATATCAGCCCACCAAGTCGGCAAGGATTCACCTAAAGTCATGCCCTACTGATGTGGATAAATCAAAGCCCTAATCTTAACATAATTTAATCAAAGACATCTCAGATGAATCTAATCCAATCAAAGGGTGTGACACCCAGAGGAATAGATTAGTTTACAAGCATAATCTCTCTTTTGGAGATTCATAATTAATCTCAAACTGCCACACCTAATAAGCACTATGCTTTGAAACAAATAAAAAGTTTGTACTAAGCCATTTTCCTTTATTTTTTCATTTTTTATAGTTTTAGTATTTTTTCTGTTATGTTATATTATTTATCAACTTAGGTAGACACTTGCTTAACAGAGGTGTAATTAATTTATTCCACTGCATTCATTTGTGCCTAAAAAAATGTGGATTTCATGATTTCTATTATAAAAGCTATTTATTTGCCTAACAGAAGTTCAGGCATTATAAAGATTCCACCTTGATGAAATTCAATTTTTATTATTTTATTGCAATATGTTTGTAGTTATCTAATCTCAGTGTTTTGTATTTCTATCATTTAATATTTGATTAAAATGCACCTAATCAATAAGACATAATAATAGTGAACAATAATGAACACTCCAACTTAAGAACAAGAACAATATGAATAATTATGCAGCTATCTTAATCCATTACCTACCACACAAGAAGCAACTACATTCCTGACTTTTGTGGTTAGAGTTATCTAATTTTCTTTTTTTTTAATAAAATTTTATTAAGGTATATCATCCATACATAAACATACATAAGTAATAAGTGCATAGTAAAACTTGTGAATTTACAATTCAAGCATGTATATCATCATTTAGGTCTCCTACACATCACCCTAACACCAACACCTTTCACTGTTGTGAAACATTTGTTAAAATCTATGAGAAAGAATCATCAAAATATTACTACTAACTATAGCCGTATCTTACATTTGTTGTATTTGTCCCCAACACACCCATGTATTAACACCCTGTATTAGTATATATTTATTATACTTCATGAGAGAATGTTCTTATATTTGTCCTGTTAACCACAGTCCATCTTCTACTACTGGATTCCCTGTGTTATACCCTGTGCTACAAAGTCCCATGTTTTGTACAATCCATTTGAAGTGTACAATCAGTGGCTCTCACTTTCATCTCAGAGTTGTGCAGCCATCATCTCAGTTAATTTTAGAATGTTTTCATTTCTCCAAAAGGAAAAATCCCATACTCCCTTATGCCCTTTATTGCTGTCTCTTAGAATTGATTTTTTTCTTTGCCATTGCTGAAAAATATTACAATATTAATGCTAACTATGGTCCATAAGTTACATTAGTTGTAACTTTCCTATTTATAAGCATATTCTTAACACTTGGTAAAAGAAAAACTTTCTTATATTTATACTATTAACCACCATCTTCATCCACCACCAAAATCACTTTGTTATTCAGACCCTAGATTATTCTCTAGCTTCCGTTCAATTGACATTTATATCCAGACTAATCCTTTCAGCCACAATCTCATTTATAAATTAGCAGTGTTAATTATGCTCCACATAATGTGTTATCATCAACTCTATTCATTTCCGCACTTTTACAATAAACCTTAATAAAAATTCTACATATATTGATCATCAGCTCCGATTCTCAATCCCTATTCTATATCATAGTAACCTACTCTAGAGTTTACCTCCATGAGTTTACACAGCATATTTAGTTCATATTTGTGAATCCATACAATATTTGCTCATTTGTGTCTGGCTTATTTCACTTAATCTCCTCAAGACTCATCGATGTTGTCATATGCATCCCAATTTCATTTCTTCTTAGAGCTGAAGAGTAATCCATTGTATGCATGTGCTATATTTTGTTAATACATTCATCAGTTGATGAACCCTAGTCTGGTTCCATATTTTAGCAAATGTGAATAATGATTGCATGAACACTGCCATGAATTGCCAGTTTGCATACTTGCTTTCAGTTTTTCTGAATATTTTGCTAATAATGGGAAATTCATCCACTTCATTTAATTTGTCCATCTTGCTGGCATACAATTTTTTTATGCCTTCTCTTATAATATTCTTTATTTCTGTGGGGTCAGGGGGGAAATCCCTTCTCTTGTTTCTGATTTTATTTATTTACATCTTCTCATTTTTTCTTAGTTTAGCAAGGGTTTGTTAATTTTATTAATCTTCTCAAAGTTCCAGATTTTAGTTTTGTTAATTTTTTCTAGTGTTTTTTAATTCCTAATTTCATTAATTCTGCTCTAAAACTGCTACTTCCTTCCTTTGTTTGCTTTGGGATTATTTTGTTGTACTTTCTTTTAGTTCCTCCAGGTGTTCAGTTAGGTCTTTGATTTTAGCTCTTTCTTCTTTGTTAATGTAGCCATTTTGGGTTATAAATTTTCCTCCCAATATTGCTTTAGCTGCATCCCATAATGACTTCCTAACCTAATCTTTAATTTTTTTTTTTAACTGCTTGAAGCATTTACATGTCAGACAAGGTAAAATAAACAAAATAAAATAAATAAAGTAAAGTAAAATATACTTTAAACATGCCAGTTTACATTATAAAAGTCTTTCAACTTAAAATAGTTTCTTTACACTTTCGTTTTAGTCCCTACAAAAACTGAGCATGTACATTAGAAACATACTTACAAATACTAGGAAGTAACACTAAGTATTTTAAGAAGTTTAATAAGTTAATTTTTAGTTAATTAAATTTTCTTTTGTGTGCATAAATAACACATGCATATGGCATAAAATGCAAAAACAACCATGTGTATTCTTTGGAAAGCTTACTACTATCCCATCCACATCCCTTTATCTCCACATTTCTTCATCCAGAGGTAACCACCACTGCTAATATCTCGTTATTAATATATATGGATTTTTCTTTTATAGAAGTAGTTGTATTCCAAACATTTTGTCCCACATCTTGCTTTAAAACAACTACCACAACAATAAGCATTTGAAATAATTTGTTTCAACTTAATTTAAGATCACTTTCAGACCTGATCTTTAATTTGCTGCCTTTCAAAAGAATACTTAACTCATTCAAATCTGTGCTTACTATCTTGTTAATCAGCAATGTAATAAAACTTTACTCATGTTTTTGTGATTAATACATTTTATTAAACAAGTGATTGGATGAATGTACAAATTAATACCTTTTCCAGTCACTTTCTTCCTCAAACATTAGCTCTTTGAATGGGAATTGTGTGTATGAAGAGTAGTTGCTCAGCAGAAGTAGGTACTTATTAACACTAATCTTTCAGTTTCACCCTATTATTTTATTTTAGCTTTATACCTTTCAAGATTATGGTATAAAAGCAGACTTCTTTACTGGTAACTTCCATCATATCCATTAATCATTTTACTTCTTTTTATTGCTATGTTAGTAACTGGGTTTGACCTTCACCATTTGGTGAAAAACATATCTCTTTCATTTCTCCAAATAATTATTTGAGGACACACTCACCATTAATGTCAGAAATTTCAATATCTGAAGGCCTTTTCTCTATTCAAGATGTCAGTGATTAGTTATTCCTGTGAGTATTTGTCCTGCTGGCATGACTATCTTCCATGCACCTGAAACTTTGTCAATAACCCAGGTTACGCTTGCCATATAGGTATATTTGCGGGGAGGGGCATTTATTTCTTTTTTCTAACAATGAAATATTTGTCCTAGAAACCCTAGTCTACTTCAACATATGTTCTTTAATAATCAATAAACACTTTTTAACATTTTAAATATTTTTACTAGAAAATCTTGGGTTTCTCAAGCAATTCAGACAACATATTCACAACTTCCTATTGGGAAGGATAAAACTTTAACTGCACCACAGAAAAATCTAATACAAATGTTTTCAAGTTTAATGGAAAACAAATTATACATGAACATATGTAATGGGGATCATTTAGATCATCTCTGCCTGTGAAATTAAAGTAAAATACATGGTGACTCATTTTATCTGCTATAATAGAGAAGAGAGGACAGCTTGTGTCTCAGTGAGAATTCAATAGACACATACTCTAATGCACAAAGGATGACAATCAAATGTAGAAATAAACCTTATTTAACATATTTGTTGGCTGTTTGTCAGAGATCAGTAATATTGTACCTGACCTATTTTTTCCTTGCTAAATAGTGACTACCATTCTCCAAGTTATAGCATATCTATTGTTTGTCTGTAAATGTTTAAAATTTTCATTTACATTTAAAAAGCTTCATTTTACAAATATCACGTGCATGTCAGAGTAATTTCCTCTCATATATTTTCTTAATGCTCTTAATGAGATAAATTGTTAACTGAACAAGAGTCCATAGTTTTTGTATTGATTTTCACTGTTACCATTCAGACACCTAAATACTACTTCCCCAAATATTGCAAACAACCTCTTAAAATAAAAGCAAAGCTAATTGTTTCAAAGTCATAGTTGTAAGCAAGAAGAGCTTCTGCACTGAATCTTCAGTGTCCCAGACAAGGAATCTGGGGAGGATATTTATCAAATTGGGGGGTTGGTTCTCAAGTGATAAAATGGTGATCCTCTGGGACAGGGAACTGATTGAGATTGAGCAAAGTTTGTGAGATAGTAGTTTAAGATCCGAAAGAATGAAGCAAGAGTCTTAGATGAGAGTTGATAAGTAAACTGTTATTTGGTAAAAGAGCGATTTGCCCCACGGGAGCAAAATATTGCTTCAGATAATTTGAACTGCACAAATTTCCTGAAGCAAACGTTGGAAGTCATCTATTGATTTACAATTTTATCCTTGATGAGAAAATATTTTTTGGAACAAACAACCAATTTATATTGACTAGATGGTCTTGGTTTTTGGTTCTAAGAGCTGTGTCCTGTTGATACAGGAGATCACAGTTTTCAGTAGCCTGATGATCATCTGAATTTTCTGAAGTTATAAGTTTCAAGATCAGGGATCAACAGACGTTTTCTGTAAAGTACAAGGTAGTAAATATTTTAGACTCTATGGGCTATAAGGTCTCTGTTGCAATGACTCAACTCTGCCATTTTAGCCCCAAAGCAGGCATAGACAATATGTGAATGAATATGGATGACTGTGTTCCCAAAACACTTTATCTCCAACATTTGGTAACAGGAGGCATTGCCCTGTGGATTGTAATTCCTAGGCTCCTGAGCTAGGTAAATAAGTGCAAAATGATGAGGTCTCTACATTCTTTCCATATTTCTGTCCTACATAAATGTGGCTGATTGAATTATGTATCCTAGTTTAGATTTGTTAATCTTAATCCACATTCCTTTGAGTGTTAACAATTGTAAATAGGATTTCTTGAGTTGATATTTTTAGTTAAGGGTTGGCCAACTAAGAAAGATGGGCTTTAGTCTGGATTACTGAAAGCATTATAAAGAGGAGAAACAGAAATCCAATGTCAGAGAAGGCAACAGAGAGAAACAGCAAGTCAACAGGAACCTAGAAGAGAAAGGAGAGGTCATCACTATGTGATGGGAAAACCACGGAATCCAAAAATTACCTGCAGCCAGCACCAAAATGCTATAGTCCTCATGGACAAGCAAGGGAAGCTAGATTTTCCCTAGCTTCAAAGCTATGAACCAATAAATTCCCACTGTTAAGCCAATTCATTGTGTGGAATTTGTCATAGTAGCTTAAGGAAACTAAGACAGCAACACACCAAAAATCTATAGATAAGTTTCAGGTTTCATATGTGAGTGTCTGTGAATGTGTTTGTGTATAAAACTACCATGTATGGTGACCCTGTTAAGTGTACATGGAGTCATGAAAACACAGCTTTAATGTAAGTCTTCACTTAGACATCTCTTTGTCAGTTTCTTACCTCCAAATAGTGATAATAATCTTATAGGATTTTTATGAAAATTAATAATTGAGATAATACAAGCAAAACACTTAAAACAGTAGCTAAAATATATTAATTAAACCTCAAATTTCTGTTAACGTTATTATTTTCACATAAATCAATAAAAGTGATTGAGGTCAGTGTGTTCTAAGCATCTTTGTGGCATCTATATTCTATTTTTTTTAAGGTAAGCAAGGGAGTAAAGAATTTATTAAGAAACAAGAAAAAAAAATAAGCATACAATGCCAGACATCAGTGTGGGTGTGATACAGAGTAGACACCTGTGTGGCCAAGAGTTAGGTATTTTTACCTTAAATATAGTTCTCAGCAATTAGGGAGACAAAATTACCATAATCCTTATTTTAATATGGCACTAGGATTTCTATGAATTGCCAGTACCAATATGTAGACTATTTGGAATTTTCTATAATATTCTGTTAAATTATTTTGGAAAGAATTCAAAATAATCCATAATAAAAATAATTCTTGTATATATATTTTTTATGGTCTCTTTTCAGATAATATTTAAAAATTGGCGTTCTAATAATACCTAAAGTTGTTAAATGTATATATTTCATAACAGGTTTTCCAAGAAGCCAAAGTCAGAAATTTATTAGCTTGGCAAAAGATTTATGGAGGGAAATACTTATGAAGGATTAAGGAGAGAAAGCAGGTATAAGTAGAGGGAGTTCTCCGATACTCAAATAGCGATGCAGTTTAGTTTTGTTTTCTTTTCTTTTTGAGGTACCGAGGGCCAGCGATTGAAATTGGGACCTTGTATTTGGGAAGCTAGCGCTTAACCACAAGGCACCAGAACCGAAACCAGGACCTCCCATTTGGGAAGTGGGCGCTCAATCACTTGAGCTACTTCTGCTTCCCCCAATGCAGTTCTGAGTTTGTGAAAGGACAGGAAGATGGAAGAAAGACTGGCACAGAAGAATATCAGGCTGAAGAACAAGTCTAGTAAATTTTAACCAGGAAAATGATACTCCTCAATCCAGAGCCTTCTGTTAGACAAGTTCCACAATTCCCAAGAAAGACCCTCTATTCATACTATCACCTTTCTCAGTCATTGGCCAGGAGCAGGCTGAGGAAAAATGACCTTGGTGCGAACAAGGTCATGGACACAGAGGAGTAGCAGCTAGGATTGTCTGTCAACTATGCTCCCTGATGCAAGAGTTCTAAGTGGCATCATTTCATGACTACCACAGATATCAAATAGTTACATAAAAAAAGCAAAAACATCACCAAACAAAATGAAATCCTGAAATGATAACATTTACTACCCATTAGATGACATGAGTGTTAATTTTGATACTTTAAAAATAATCATTATATATATACATATATGTGTATGTAGGTATAATTCTATCTTTTTAATTAAAAATGCTTCACAACTATTAACATTGTGTTCTAAGTAATCCTAAATTTCTTTATAAAAGTTGGTTTAAAAGGAAAAGATTAAATATTCTGTTTTAATATCACCAGTATATTTTTAAAGTTTTGTAATCATAATGTTTAATTTGTGCTGTTCTTAGAACTTTAATTATGAAGCTAAATTTTACTAATACCCATTAGGTACTTCTTAATTAAAGGCACATCATATGTCTGATGTGGCAGTACTAATTGGTGTAATTAAATTCTAATATGCATCAGTAGCCTAATTTTTTTTAAAAAAGTGAATAAAAGAGCAGATAAAAATAAGTCAGTTTTTGAAACTGTACAGTGGTAAAATACACACATGAATTTGCATTTTTAACATATATTTATTCAGAATAGACAATCTATCAATTATATTTCAAATTAATTTCACCAGATAATTTGAAATATGGACAAAGTAGGATGGGTCATGTAAATATTTATGTGAATTCAAAAGGAACTGTAATAAAGTTTAGGCAGAAGGACAATTCTTTTCCTTTTTGCAAATTCTTATGTAGGTCAAATCTTATGAGACTAGCTACACTCCTTGTTTTAACATGTTTTGGATGAAGTTACAACCGACTTGAAAATCACATTATTGAGTTGTCTGAGCAAGAGTGGGTGGGTAGTGAGGCCCCACTCTGCCAAAACAGGCTTCAAAAACAAGAAAATATTTTTTAAATATTTAAAAATACTCAGTCATTCCTTTGTTCCCAGATTTTCTTTAGTTGAATGTAATATGAGTAATTGAAAAATACAGAGTTTTATTATACATTTTTTGATTATTTTACTTAATAATGAAACATTACATATTTCTTTAATACAATATATGGAATTATTATATGGCATTGAGTTAAAAATTATTATAATTTCTTCCTTTCAGGAATAAAATCAGAAAAATATTATTCTTTATTTTAAAATATTCCCATGTTACTCTTTTTATTCATAATTATTCAACACATTGTATGCATTTCTCCTTTATTTAGTTTTAACAAACTCTAAGATTTATCAATCTGATTATGGGCTTAGGGGTGGCTTCATATTTCTACAACCTGTTCAGCCAGACAAGATCCCACATTTAAAAAGAATTTGCACTTGTTTTAATACTCTGATGTTGCTATCTTGAAAATCTTAATAGTTTCAGAATAAGATGTACCTCTCATTATTATTTTGCCCTGGGATCTGTGAATTATATAGCCAGTCTTATATGGACTCACTAGCTTACTTTAGCCAAACACCTTAACATACTGAAGACATGAAAAAATAAGGATTAAAAATTCAAAGGGAGACTTTTTTTAGGATACTTTTTATAAGGGAAGTGCTGGGACCCTAAACCCCCTCCTCTGAAACCCACAGCTTTAGAAAAGTAAACTCCCCTGGTCCCTTTCTTCCCACTCCCCTCCTTATCTCGATGGAATCCACATCAGGATGATAAGCACTTGAATTGAAATTTAGAACTCTAAACAGATAATGACTTTTCCTGCATAATGGCCCTCTGCTTTTAGGTAGATAAGTTAACTTCTCTGCTTTTGTAACTCTGCCTGCCCACTTGTTAGGAATTTGCCTGCTTGATGTTCCTTTATAAACTTATGAAAATCAAGAAACAGGGCTCAGAATTTCTCCTCTGGGCCCGCCTGTAATAAAACTTTGTTTATCCATACCCTAGAGGGTGCCGCTTGGGTTTCTTTCTCTCTGTTGCAACACTTTAACTTACAGAGATAATAAAAATTGTAAGTTAAAAAATAATACAATCATTCTTAAAGTCATTTAATCATGCTAGGTTTGGAAATATGCTGTTCACTTTTATAACGTTTGTATGGGAAAACACTGTCCATTATTTTGCTGCTACACTGTGCATCAATAGCAATAGTACATGTGCAATGCAGATTTCAATAAATTAAGGCATGATAAATGTTATTAAATCTCTCATGTCTATCTTAAAGGAATAAATGTTTGTCTTTGATTTGTAAAAATTTCAAAGTAGCTGTAACCATTCAATTTATTGTTATTGGTATGGACCACTTTCTGGCCTCTGAAAATCACCCAAAGCATCACCCAAAATAAGCCTATCACTGTTTAAAAATTATCAGTGGCTTGTGAAATTCTGGAAGAAAACTTGTGGGATCATACCAATATATTTACATATTGATAAAATATAGAAAATGTGCTTATAAATGTGATATTTCTGAATTTTACGCCAAATAGAGTCCATAAACAATCAATATAATTACTAGATAGAGTTTTTGGGTGGCTGAGTGTTTTACTGTTGTATATTATTTTTCCCTCATCCAATTCATAAATATATTACTAGAGAAGTCCCAGACAAACTTAGAGGCCATCACCTAGCACTTGCTTACCCCTACCTCCTTTGCTATTGTGTGCAGATGTTTCATTATATTTGCGTTCTGTAGCCCAGGTAAATGTTAAGTCTAGTGAAAAAGTATACTTGGCTGAGTATACCTTAAAGCCAAAAATTGGGAACAGGCAGCTCCAGCTGCTTATCAGGGCAGGAACTCAAGTGGCAGGGCCTCCCTAACCCTGAGTAGTACAAATAGCCCCCCATTGGCAACTCAAACTTGTCTCTCCTCTGACATGAAGTAGGGAATGTGGTGCTGTCATCTACTCAACTTAACTCAAGCAGTTAGCTTTCCTGAAAGACCGGCCATGATGGGATTTCTTCCTCTGCTCTTTTGGACATTTTGTGCTGCCTAAGTAATAAAACAGTCATTTACTGAAAGTTCCTGTTGTGCCTGAGTCTGTGTCACTATAACACCACATAACAATTTGCTCCAAAGATATGTCACTCACAAAGACAACAGTTTTAGATGATTAAGTCTATATATAAATACATGAAATTAATTGAAATGAAGTGAATGATAAAATATTGATAAGTAAAATAAGTTGAAGACTGAAGCAAAGACTGAATATTGCTAATATGTTATTTTAGGGTGGCTTTTCATTTTACAAAGTGATTTTGAGAGTATTATCATAGTACAAACATAATTTCTTAATAAATTTCAAAAAAAATATATTCTTAATTCCTATAAGAGAAGCAAAAATGTCATATGGACATATTTTAGAGATGAGAAGGCCAAGGGACAGATTAGGATTAAACGCATGATAAAATAAGATGGATATGGGGGAAATGTTTTTGAATAGAATATTCCTTCTAATATCCCAGTGATTTTCTCAATTTGAAATTTTTCTACTGCATTTTTTTCAAGCCATATTTTAACCTAGAAACACAAATAAAATATTCAAGATTAAAATAAAAATTTTGTTGAAGTTAGGTTGGCTCCACCAGCAAAGTAATCAATGATTACATTTAGCTGTACTATGAAGCACATCTTCAAATATCAATGCAGTAGACAAAATCTATAAATAATGTGGAAAAAATGTTGTTAACCATAATATCCATCTGTTGTCTTTCTTTAACAGAATATTTATCTATTATTTTTTAAACAATTTATTGCAGTATATCATTCATACATGAACATACATAATCTATAAGTGTTCAGTAAACATCGTGGTCTTACAAAACAAATATTCATAAAATCGTACAGGACTCCTACACATCACTCCCCCACAAACACCTGGCATTGCTGTGAAACATTTGTTGACAACACATGAAAGAGTATCATCAAAGTATTACTACCAACTATAGTCCGTATCTTCTTCCCCTAAACATTTTTTTAAGGATTTATTTATTTATTTACTTTTATCCATTTTTACCGTCCCCCTCCCCCCTCCCTGTGTTTGCTGTTTCTGTGTCCATTTGCTGGGCAACTCTCTGTGTCTGTTTTCTGCCTTCTCTTCCCATCCTTCTCCTCCTGTCTTCACTGGTATTTGATCCACGGAATCTCCGATGTGGGAAAGAGGCATCTTACTGCCTATGCCACCTTAATTCCTGGTTTTTCAGTGCATCTCGTCTTGGCTATCCTTTGTGTCACTCTCCTGTTACATCATCATCTTGCGGCATGGCATGCGGGGCTTGACGGCTCACCCGCTTGTGGGGTCTGGCGGCTCACTCATACTCGGGGCCTGGCAGCATATCTGCAGACAGGCCTGGCGGCACACCTGCGCATGGGGCCTGACGGCTTACCCAATTACCGGGCCTGGTGGCCCATGCACCATCTATATTTTCCGTTTTTTTAATTTTTACTGGGAGGTCCCGGGGATCAAACCCAGGTCCCTCCATATGGGAGACAGATGACCAACCACCCGAGCCACATCTGTTCCCCTGCTATATCTCTTAAGGTTGACCAAAGATACCCAAAGTTACAGTCTTTTTCCGTACAGGATGGTCATATAATAAATCAGGCTTAGTTTATCACCAGCATTCTAAAACCAGACCAAGGGAGAAAAACTAGTTCTGGGGACACATGCATGGTTTCAATATAGCAAATGTTTAGTCTACCCTGATTATTACAAAATCAGGACTGCAAGAATATTCACATTACCTATTCTTTTTATGTAATAAAATTTCATATTAAAAATAACTTTAGTAAAGTAATATATTTCACTGAGGAAAATTTTTAAAATAGAAAAAAGATGAGAAAATACCTATACTCATAATTGTCAAGTGAACTGTTTTCGGTTTATATAATACTGGATAGTTTTGCATGTGTCCAACAATTATATATCTTTGCATTAAATGAAATCCTTGTAATAACTTTACCTTGACTGATGTTCCAGGGAGTGGCATCTCCTTAAGTCATCAGAGTTAAGTCCTTAATATCCCTTTCAATGAGATGCTACTCCTTACAACACTCCCCTCCCAATTCTTGCCCTTAACTTATCTGTTGATCAGGATGTTGGATATATTTGCTTTTGATTTTAATTTGATACTTCCAAGTTATTACTGCTCTTTCTTTCTGGAAACAAAAATAAACAAATCTAAAGTAAGCAAACACTACCAATAAACTTTTCTGATTTACTGCTCATGATATTTGTGCAGACCGAGCTTTATACATTTGAGTAGTCTTTCAAACCATTTTGTCTCTTACCACTTACAGCAACTTTGACTTTTGACTTTTGATAGAGATTGAATTATGTACCTCCAAAAGACATGACCAAATCTTAATCCACATTCCTATGGGTGTGAACCCATTTGCAAATAGTATCTTTGAATATGTTAAGCTTAGTCAAGGTTCAGAATCTTCAAAGATCTTATTTAGATGTGACCAAACTGAATCAGAGTGAACTTTCATACACCAGAGGCAGAAAATTCAGACAGAGTCAGAAGCCAGAAACTAAAAGAAGCCATATGCTAGAGAAAGCCATAGGGAGAGAACTGTTGTCATGTGATAGGGGTCCACCATCATCAGAATGCTCCTGACTCCAGGAGAAAGCAGACACTTGCCGGCACCTTGGTTTTGGACTTCTGGCCTCCAACCTAGGAGCCCATAAGTTCTTGTTGCTTAAGCCAACAAGATTTGTGAAAGCAGACCTGGAAAGCTAAGACAACTTTCAATGACAGTGAAACCCCTGTCATTATTCTATTGATTTTTACCTAAATTAATAACTTTTCAAAACCTCATTCCCAGTTTTTTGACCTTCACATTTGTACTCACTTTCCTTCTTCTCTGTTTTAGAAAGCACTTATTTCTTGATGTTAAAAATAATTTGAAATATTGTACTTTTTGATCATCTCTACCTCCTAATTTATCCCCTGCCACTCCCCAAAGACATGCATGAGGACAGATTTTTTACCTTTTGAAGACTGTTGGTTATTGACTTCACTATCTTCTCTTTAGCCTTCTCATTACTTATCTTCCCTAATTACCCAGGCTAAATTGCATGTTCTGCCATTTTAATTACTCCCTTTCAAACCAGCTATATGTCAAACCATCCTATTATATGCTTTTTCAGTGACATGCTTTGCTTTCAAACACACTACAGTGGAAATTTTATGATTAGTTTTGCCATTTTTAATTAAGTCTGAATCCCCTTTAGACAATAAATGCTGGAAAAACTGATATTGGGGTTTTTGTTTTGGTCATTGTGGTATCAGCAATGCTTAGTACATTTTGACATATGGTTAGAAGATGTATAGCTGAGAGCATGTGGGTGGGTAGAAGAGAAAACCACCACCTCTGCCTAAGTTAACAGAGAAAGAGGGACTCTTTTAATTGAGATTTGATAGCCCCAATTGATCAAACTTGCAAGTCAAGGTAGACTCAGTTCCCCAGATAACTGAGCTCTCTGTCTCTCCTCTGTTTGCTATAGTTTTGTGAGTCTCTTAGAAATGCCTTAAAATACTGTGCCAGTAATGTGAGGCTCAAAGAAAGTAAGTTTCCCACTTAAGGTCCTGTGGGAGTTTGACAGATTAGTTCCTACACCTTTGGTAAATGGGATCGGCAATATGACTCAGGGCCTCAGCAGGAGGACGTTGGGGATAGGATAGCTCCTTGAGCTGCCAGAGAGTGTGGCATACAGGAAGAGGGCTGTGAGGAATGGGCTTGGAAATGCTTACCAGGTCATTGGAGTAGTTTTATTTTTAACATTTAAGTATTTACACATATGGCATGTGGGTCTCCATTTCCACTTTTTCCCCAGACCCTACACATATTAAGATTGGGCTGAGCAGTGCTCTTGCCTCTTTTCAAACCTATGCTTTTTTCAAGATGAAGTTATGAAGATGTGGATGATACAATTATTCCTTTTGCACATCCTTATGTCAAATATGTTCCTCAGACACTGTTCCATGCTAATATTTGATCCCTACTTTTCCAGTTAAGGTTATTTATAGATATTGTTCTAGCTTACTTAATTTAATTCCTAGATTTACTTTTCTTTCATATGCAGTGAATCACATGTAACTTGCTTAGTCTTTAGAGTTCAATCTGATTCTAATATTTTCTGCCTATATCATACTGAATTTTTTCATGCTTTTTGATTATAGCTGTTGCCATCCTGTAACATTTAATCTTCATATTTGTTACTTTCATATGAATAGATAAGTTTGTGTTGTCTTCTTGGAGCAATAGCTGGACACTCTCTTAATACCACTTGACTTTTGAGTTGAATGCTTTATTTTATTTTAGCAGAAAATTATCTATTTTAAGTATATTTTACAATAAAATCAAACAGCATGAAAAAAATAACATGATACAAATAATATCTCTACATTGTTAAAAAGGATGAGGACTTATTTCTATTATTTGTGACATTGCTACTATAAAAACAAATAGAAGTGGGACAGATGTGGCTTGGGTGGTTGGGCGTCCATCTCACATATGGAGGGACCTGGGTTCAATCCCTGGGACGTCCTGGTAAGAATAAAAAGAAAAAAAAAATTAAAGAAGAAAAAAAAATACAAAAAAAAAAAAAACCCCAAAACAGGTAAATTTGGACTATTTTCTACTAAATTTCAAATCTGAAAGTATGAAGAATTGTTATTTGCTTTCAAATTTCTAATTATTAACTCAAACAGCATTTCCCTAATTTTAATGTTGACATCATCCCACAAGCCTCTATATTATTGATTTAACCAGAAGAAATTTTTAATTCAATTTGACCCACATGATATCATTCCAATTCAAGGTGTTGGAACAAATTGAATTGTAATCATTTAATTGAGCAAATATTCAAGCACATTCTCAAAGTATATACAGCAGGCACAAAATATTTGCCTGAGTCTGCCTTGTTTGTTAACTTAAGTGATTTGAATATAGTTATTAAAGTCATATCTATGTTCAATTGTCATAGAGTGTGTAAGATGACACAATTTTCATGCTCTGAACATGATGAGTGACTGTCAAATTCTACTGGAAGTTTTTGCCGCTTTGTTTCCGGGCCCGAGGGTGATCAGCCCTGCTGCAGCCCGGGGAGCGACACGAGCTAGTTGTGGGCCGTCCGGCGTGCACTCCGGAACGGCGGGGGGGTGAAGAAGTTGTCAGGAGAGCGCAGGCCCGGCTCCCTGGTCTTCACGGAGGTTAAGGAGAAGTTGTCACAGGGTCGCCGTTTGGTGCCCTGTGGTCTCCCTGACAGTACTAAATGAAGAGACACCACTCACTTGCTTGCTGGAAGGTAAGACCTTTATTCAGGGAGAGCTGCGCAGTTTTATAGGCAGAGTTGGGTGGGGGTGAGCGTGTTGTCTTCTGATAGGGCGAAGCTGTTGCTGGGCGTGGAGGGAAGATTTGGGAGGGAGGGGGGAGGCTAGAGGAGAAGGCCAACATGTCCAAATAAGGTTATGGCTGTGAGGGGGTGCTGTGATAGGCTGCGGTGAATAGGGAAGTTGGGTTCGGGGAAGAGAGAAGTTGGGTAAACATTACCTCAAGTTTTCAAGATGATTTTCAAAGGTCCATAAGAAAATGATAATATTTCAGAAAAAAAAACCTCAAAGTTTAAAACAGTGTACTATTTCCCAGGTCCAGAATAGTCTTCTATTACAAAAACAAATAACAGTAAAACATAAAAACAAAACAAAAACATTGAAACTCCAAAGTAAACCAACATAAATGGCTAAAAACCAGTATGCATTTTAGCAGAATAAGGAAATCTGGATGAAAATATCACCTGAGATAATTTATAGATGTGGGCATATGTAAGAATGCATATCTACTTAGAACTGCTAGATATAGTAAGTTCTGAATGCAAGAGTAGAAAAATAAGAGCATTTTATAGTATGTAATATAGAATGAGAAAATGTTGCTAAAGCCAATGATTTAATTTTATTTTTTTCACATTTATTTCTCCAAAGTAACTCTTGAAGTGGTTCTTACTGTGCCATTACAGTGTCCTGATTTAATTCATGTTTTGTCATTGGTTCTTAGATACATGGCAATTTGATCTTCTCTTGATTTCTCTATAAATGTAGGGGCTAAATCAGAGATTTGGTCCAAATGCTTTACTCTTTCACATTATATATTCTCCCTGGATACACTCACTCACTGAAATAGTCTCAATCATTTCTACTTGGATTCAGTAACCTACATAGTTAAAAATCTGATTTCTAAAACCATGTGTAATACAGATATTTCAAATGAAAAACATCATTTGGAGAGATATACTATATTCATGGTTTGGAATACTCAGTATTGTTATTCTTATTTTTCCATAAGTACCTATAGATTCAATGTAATACTAATTAAAACACTTTCAAGCTTTTTATATTAAAATTGGCAAGATGATTTTAAAATTCGTATAAAAATGTAAAGAACCTAGAATAGTAGAAAGATGGAAAAGAAGAACAAAATTGATGACTAACAATACCTATTTCAGGACCTATTTAAAGGGTAGAGTAATAATAAAATGTGATATAGGTCTCAAAATAGATCAATGAAACAGAAAATACAATCAAAATATAGGCTCGCACATATATGCTGAATTTATTTGCTAAAATTCAATTCAATAGACAAAGGATAAATCTTGCAAGAAATAGAAGATTCTTGGGAAAAAAAGAAATTTGGAACAATTGGACATTCATAAACAATAAAATAGAAACAAAATTTGATCCATTCTTTCCACCGTATGTAAAAATCTATATAAAAAGAAAAGAATTGTCTTAAAGCTATGCAATGTCCATATGTAAAACATTACAGAAAAACATTTTAATCTTGGTTTAGGCATAGAATTTTTATACATACACTCAAAGCAAAATTCACAAAAGTGAAATAAACTTATCTTGTGAAATTCATAAAAATTAACAACTTTATTCTTCAAAATACAATTTTAGAATAATGAAAAGAAAGTCACAAATTGCGAGAAAACTTTTGAAAAGAATCCATCTAATTGAGAAGGAAAGGATTAATTCAGTATGTCTGGGTTGTTCAAACTGCATATTCCAAAGAAAGACTTGTCTGTAAGGCTGGTTCTTGGCTTGCTCCTTGGAAATAATCTTAATCCACTGGAATATTCATCCTAAAATGATGTTTTTCTGTCTTAGGTCTTGTATTTATGGTGAGTGCAAATTTTTGTATATCCAGGGCCTTGGATGATGTTGTGCCACTTTGGCCAGAAGAGTTTATCCTGATGATATAATTACAGTGACTCCTTTGGTTTGTTCTGAGGGTTACCAGTGTCTCAGTAGCTACAGTCAATCACATAGGTGCTGTATATCTACATGTTTGACCTTCCAAAACAAATCCTGGATACCAAAACTACAGTGAGCTTCCCTAGTTGGCAGCACTCACACATGTTGTCATGCATAATTGCTGGAAGAATTAAGTGCATCCCAATGTGACTCCATTGGGAGAGGAAATTAAGAAAGTTGCAACTGGTCTGTCAGGCACGTCATCTCATGAAATTTCTCCCTTTGTATCCTTTCACTATAATAAAATATAAGCATGAAAATATAAACAACTATTCTGAGTCCTATGAATCTTTCTAGTCAATAAATGAGGTTGTGGATGGGGTTAGGGTCACCTGTCACAGTGATAAGTGATTTTTATCAAGAATACATAAAAAAAAAAAACATCAAAACTGAAGAACAAGAAAACAAACTACCAATTTGTTCTAAAGTTTATAATGTCAAAGATGTGAACAGGCACTTCAAGATAGAAGACAAAGATGGGAAGGGAATTCAGGAAAAGAAATTCAGCTTCATTAGTCTGTAGGGAATGTATGGTTAAAACCACAGAGGTACACTGCTAATATCTATCTGCATGTGGGAAATGAAAAACAGAGAGAGAGAGAGTGAGAGTGACACCATACCAAGTGTTTGCAAGAATGTGGCAGAATTGGAACTCTAATACACATTTGGTGGACAATCATTTTGGAAACAACTAAGCAGTTTCTTAATAAGGTAAACAACAAAGAATTTTCCAGTACATAGGTTTATTTAAAATCAGGAGAGGAATTGAAATATAGAATAATAAATAAAAATTCATTGAAAAAGATAAGCTTTTAAATGGAACAGTTAATGTTAAAATGCCATATATCTCCAGATTATAAATTCACTACATTTAAATAAACAATTCACTGGGAAACTTTTTATATTGGAGAGGCTCATTTGACATTTGGAAAAATATAAAAGAGTGTTTTAGTTTCTGGTGCTAAAACAAATGGCACACAATGGGTTGTCTAAACAACAGGAATTTATTGGATCATGGTTTCAGAAACTAGAAGGCTTGAGTATCTTCTAGCTGCCAGGTAATTTTTGGGTTTCCCTGCTTTCCTGTCATATGGCAATTAACATGGTAGCATCTATCTTTCTCTATTGGGTTTCTTTAACTTCCAGCTTTTGGCTGCTCCTTGTGGCATCCCCTTTTTATCAAATTTTTAAAAATAAGGATTTCAGCCATTTTTTATTAAGGACCCCCCTCATTCACTTGGGCACATCTTAATTAATAACATTTTCACGATCCTATTTACAAGTGGGTCCACCCCCAAAGGACCAGGGATGGGAACCTGAACATGACTTTTGGGGGGTAGGGCATGATTCAATCCTAACAGTTTACTTTCTGAGCACCAAAAAGACATGCAAGTACATTCATTCCATCACACCATCCCAAAAGCCTTAAGTCATTTTAGTAAAAACACTAAATACACAGTCCCATCAAAATCAGGTAAGAGTGTGCCCCAGCCTGGTGAAAAATCCATCTATATCCATGGATCTGTACAATATAGAAAATAAGTTTTCTGTCCCTAATAACAAATGGTGGGACAGGCATAGGATAGACATTCCCATATCAGAAGGAAAACAGGTCACAGAACACAAACCAGTATAAAACCCTGAAGGGCAAACTCCATTAGATTTCAAGGTCTGAGTGTCATCTATGGATTGATATTTTGTACTCCAGGCCTGATGGAGGGGCAACCTCACACCCTCCAAGAACTTGTGTAGTCCCTGCTCTCCCAGAATATTGTGAGAGCTTTGGCATGGTGGCCACATTCTGGGAATACTAGAGTACAGCTCTACCATCTCTGATCTTTGGCATGAGAGCACTCTCCCTGAACAGCTGAGTACAGAGCCTGACCCCTCCAGGCACAGGGGCAGACATACCTGACCTTTTTACAACATGGGTGGACCTGCTCTTTTAGTTCTAGGAGATCTCTTCAGTCCAGAAATCTGGTCCCAAGTGATGCCTTTGAAGTCATTCCTCCTTTAATTCATCCTTTCTTTGTTCTTTTAGTCCAGGCTGGCAGTGGTTCTGCTTATACAGATTTTGCAAAATACTTGTCAGCTTTGTGTGCAATTCCAGGGGGCCAAAATCCTGACACTGGATACTTTCATTTCCAATTCTGACTTCCACTGAAATGGCTGGTTGGGTCCTTGTGTGCCACACCCTTTTAAGGAAGTTAAATATTCACATAGAACCTGTTTCTTTTCTGAGTCACTTCCTGAAAGCACAGGGAGGTCCTTGATAGAGCAAAGTCTGATCCTAATCTCAGAGTATAGTGTCTGGACAGGTTGAGACTTTTCAAAATCATCACTGTTAATTCTTTTTTACTTAAGAGTTTAATTCTTAGATTATCCCTTTCTTCTTGCATTTTTCTGTAAGATGCAAGGGGAAGCCAGGCTGCACCTTCCACATTTAGCTTGAAAAAATCCTCATCTGAACATCCAGGTTCATTACTTACATGTTCCATTTATATTCCAATATTAGAACACAATTTTCTCAGGTTTCCTGCCACTTTTTTTTTTTTTAAACAAAGAATGCCTTTCCTTCAGTTTCCAAAAACACATTCAACATTTCCCTCTCAGACCTAATTGGAAGACTCTTAAACATCCATATTTCTAAGAGTAGTATTTCCGAAGCAACTCAGGCTTTTTCTATTAAGTACCTCACAATTCTTCCATTCTCTATCTAGTACCCAATTCCAAAACTGTTTCCACATTTTTAGGTATTTGCAACAGCAGAACCCAACTACCATACAGTAGGGTGGCTTAAGAACAGATGAGGTTGGTGGGCCACACTATGGGAGATGTTTGTGTTGGATGTGGTGGGAGGTGTGGGAGGTGGGCAGCATGGGAATCCCAGTGGGTTCCGTGTAATATTTTGGGTAATCTAAGCACCTCTTAAAATATATGTATATATAGATAAAAAAAATAAAAATAAATTTCCAAAAAAAAAAAAAAAAAACAGATATTTATTGGCTCATACTTTCAGAAGCTATAAGGCTTGCTTGTTCAAGGGTTGATATCTTTTGGTTGAATGACAATCTTTAGGGTTACCTAGGATTTTCTGTTGCCTGGTAATGCACATGGTTGCATCTTCTCTTTTCTACACCAGGTTCAGTTAACTTACAACTTCTTGCTGCTCCCCCATGGCTTCTTTCTTTCTGTGTCTAATTTCCTTTGCTTATAAAGACTTGCACTGTATTGGAATAAGTCCCACCTTATTTCAGTTTGGGCACACCTTAACTAACATTATCTTCAAAGGTTATATATAAGAATCTGAATGCCTGAAAACTTTGAGAAGTAAATAAAGTAGAATACTTGTCAGCTTGGGCTATCAAATGATTTCATACACAGTATGAATAAAGAGCAAAACAAATGAAAATATTAATAAATTTGATGACATCAAATTTCAAAACATCCTTCTTCAAAATACATCATTAAAAGTTGTGAAAACTCTCATAGATGAAACCATCAAAACATATAACCCAAAAAGGGTTAGTATGCAAAAATATTGATAATATGAAGAAAAAGAAAAAAGAAAAACTTTTCAGTAATAAAGTAGGCTAATTTTCAAGCAATTTACAGGAAAAAAGAAAGAAGAATTGTGAAAATATGCAACAATGCATATTCAGTTTCCCTAGAATTCAGGCTGGCAAATGAGAAAAGATATGTTAATACCAAGGGTTGTGAACCTGTATTGCAGTTTCACACTAACGTGCCAATGGAAGTATAAATTATACAAAACTTTGGAGAAGAACTTTGAAGTACTTAAGAAATGTAGAGTTGTGCAGCCTTTATTGACCCAGCAAATAACCAAAAGGTATATACTGTGGAGAAATTCTCACACACGTATATACAGTGAAATGTGTTACAACACGTATAGCAACAATGTTGGGATGAACAAAACAGCAAACGGCCCATTTATGATGTAATGAAGGATGGAAAAGAAATACATACTTTTGACATAAATGGAATGTACAACATAAATGGAATACACAAGTGATAACAATATAAGTCAGTGCAGATGAATCATGCAAGTTTGAATCGAAAATCAAATATAAAATTATTTAGGGTTAAAAAAGACAAAATATTGCATATACTCTAGGGTTAATGAATATATTGTAGTAAAATATAAAAATACATAAGAACTTTTTCCATAAACATGGGAAGTATAAATAAAACACAGGGAAATAATTACCTCTGTAGCAAGGGAGTGGCTTTGACCAGTGAGGGATCATAAGAAGGATTTGAATTAGTAATTTTTCATAGGATATAAATAGCTATTATGCTTTGTTCTCCTATTTAATGCATAATGTTTTAAAGTAAAAATATATTTAAGAATTTTAGATTACCAGTGGGGTAGATTGCATTATGTATACAATCATAAAGTATGTTCTTAATTCATATTCCTGGTAGGTATGAACCTATCTGAAAATAGTATTTTTGAATATATTAAGGTGAGTCAGGTGAAGACTCTTGTGAATAGTATCCTCTAATTGCAAGGGGAAGCCAATAGTTTGCTATTTAGGTGTAGCGTACTCAATCAGGTGGGTATTAATCTATATTACTTGCGTCCTTATAAGTAGAAAATCATAAAAAGAAACCAGAAGTCTATCAGAAGAGCAGACACAAGGAGAAAATAGTCTCCATGTGATAGAAAGCTAATATGCAGGGCAAGGAATGTCAAGGATTTGCTACAGACTTCGGATTAGAAAGCAAGACTTTGCCAATGCTTGGTTTTCAACTTCTAGCCTCCAAAATCATGAGACAATAAATTGCTATTGTTGCACAACCAGTGTGTGTTATTTATTATAGCAGCCAAACTAAGACATCAAACTAATATGCCAAGCTAAGACATCGATTTGAAATTTAAAAGATGAGTAAGATAGAGAAATGAGGCATTTGAATTTAGGTGTGTACTTTGTATTAGTTTCTAAGAAGCAACCTTTGGCACTCAGCTAGAAATAACATTTGATAGAATTGTGAGTTTTAGGACATCTATGCAGAGTTATTTGGCAATAAACAACAATAGATACTGTTTATTTATTGAATGCTTACTGCATGCTAAGTATTGTACAATGTACTTTATTACCAGTATCCACTTAGTATTCAAATCAGTATGATTTGAATATGTATTATTTTCCCTATTCAAAATATCAGGAAGCTACAATGGACAAGCAATAGAGTTAGTAAACATTATATACACATTTAAAACCAGGTAGATCATCTCAATGGTTTACTTTATTACCTACTTCCTAAAACAGAAATTATAAATTTGAAGCACCTGGGATAAATGCACCACACAAATTATTTTGGCTTTCACAGTATTGGCCAATACAATGATTTCTTTGTTTTGTTTGCCAATATTTGACTTTTTCAATGTTCAATTTAAAAAATGCACATACTTTAAGTTTATCTTGGGAAAAATAAGATGCTATGGAAGCACTTGGTATAAATTAGGCTGGCATGGACTAGTAGAAGAAGGTACCTTTTATAAACAGAATTTACATGTTTCATTTTACCAAAGTCCCTATTTTTATTATTCTTGATGCATATGACTTATTTATGTTACTTGCCCAGACTCTATAGGCATGAAAAAGGGAAGAGGAATAGAATAAAAGCAGTAGGAAGATGAAGAAGCTTAATAAATACTATTCCTTTATTGAGAGTTGTCACAAAAATGTAAACATTTCCCTTGACTTCCTCTCACAACTTTTCCTCTGTATTTACTAGGAATATCTTCTGAAGTTGCACTAATACATCCTCTGTGAATGCTGTGAACAAGTACTACTTTATTTTTTATAAGGACTTGTACCATGATTGTGCATTTAAACAAAATTTAAGAACCTTGCCATTAAATTATAAAATATAAGTAAACAGCCTATTAAAGAAAATGTCAATAGACTAGAAATATGTCATATTATAATATCCCTTACTGATTTTTGTCATGGCATTTTAAGAATTAGATACTATGATCTAGGAAAAATATATTATTATGAAAGTTAATATTTTTTTGCACGAGGTTTCATTTACTTCATTTACTTTTGTCCTGTTAGCAGCATCAACGATATGTATTTGTGATAGACATTAATATTGATATTGTTTTCCAATCTAGTATTCTTTTCTTTTCTTGTAATCAGATCAAAAAGCAAGTATTGACAAATTCAAAATTCAAAATTATTAATAATTATTTCTTATTGTTGAAATAATATATATATATTTTAATTAGATTTCTTAACCAGGAAATATATTTCTTTAAAACTATCATATTCTGCCTTGCATACAAAATCCCCAAATAAATGTGGTTGCTACTGATGAATGAATTTTTACCTAATTATTCAATATACTTCTTTCTCTCAAAAGAAAAGTGATTAAATGAATTAAACAACAGTTAAACAATTAGATTCAGTTTGAAAATTGTGTCATCTGTGCACATTTTGTGTTTTCAAGGTCAATCATTGCCTAAAAATGTATAATTACTTTCTTTAGAAGACAAAAAATACAGTATTTAATCTAGAATAAATTTATTAATAGCTAAGGAACATTCAAAATATTTTAAAAAATAATAAAATGACATTTTAACATGCATACAAGAAATTGTGTTTAGAATATCATAAAAGTAAAAATAAATAATAATAAAAACAAAACCTCACAAACAACTAAAACACTAATAAAATATATGTCACAATATTTGAGATATCACTTTTATTGAAATAAAACAAAAGCAGAGCTAGACATTATTCTGCAGTGATTCTTCAATGTTGGTTTTACTGAATTTTCTAAATTAGGAAATTAGAGCCCAATATAATTTCCTGCTTCATTTTTCCACCAAACACATTCAACAACCACATCATTCCATTAGCAATCCTATTTATGTCTAATATTTTTCAGATACCCATGTGTCTGTTTGTGCTTTTCCATTCTTTAGAATATATTTTCCCAAATGTTCACCTATAATAAATAATTATTCAACTACACATTAATTAAACCTCTGTAGGAATGGGTGTAGCTCAGTGGTTGAAAGCCTGCTTTGCATGTATGAGGTCCCAAGTTCAATACCTGGTAACTCCTAAAAAAAAAAGTAAAATAAAGTCTATTAAAATTTTTAATAAAAATTAAAATTAAGCCTCTTAAAAGTTAATGTAATATCATCAAGTCTTGGCACATTTCTCCAAACTTTTAAAACCTTTGCTTCTTCTCCCTCTCTTCACTCTTAGCAGATGCTCATGCCTTGTACTTGAAAAAGAAAAGTGATATAGATTTGCCTGTATGTGCATAGTATTGTCAATTTGCCAGGGCTGCTATGACAAATTCCATACACCAGTTGGCTTAACAACAGGAATTTATTGTCTCACAGGCTCAAAGGCTGGAAGTCCAAAATTAAGACATCAGTAAGGCCATGCTTTCTCCCTGAAGCCTCCTAGCATTCGGGTGCTGGCTTGCAGCAATCCTTGGTGTTCCCTGGTGTGCATACTGGCCTCCCTTCACATGGAGATCTTCTGCTTTTCACTGACTTCTGGCTTCTTGCTGTAGCTTTGTCTTTATAAAGCTTCCAGTGATATGGATTAAGACCAACTCTGATTCAGTTATCAATACCTAAATAGGATCCTATTAAGAAAAGATGGGAGTAGATGTGGCTCCAGTGGTTGAGCGCCTGCTTCCCACATGGGAGGTCCTAGGTTTGATTCCTGGTGCCTCCTTAAAAAACAGAAAAACAAATGAAAATACAAATCAAGGGAGTCAATGTGGCTCAGTGGTTAAGCACTGGCTTCCACATATGAGGTCCTAGGTTCAATTCCCGGTCCTGGTAACTAAAAAAAAAAATGTTCACACCCTGACTTACCTTAACATATATAAAGATACTGTTCACAAATGGGTACATGCCCACAGAAACACAGATTTTCTTTTGATGTGGTACATCAGTCAATCTACCCAAAGACCTTATAAAAACATTTACATATCTAGATATCCATACCATCCTGTTTTCAGTAAGAGTGCTGGTTACATTTTTCATCTAATAATAATCCCTCCACTTGTGATTTGAGCTGTTTCTATCCTAACTTATCATTTCTTTCTTCTGTCTCATAAAATATAAACTTTCCATCTCACTCCAATCTTTCCCATTGACTTTCCTTTGTACAACTTTTTTTAAAAAGTGAAGTAAAACATTAATAATAAAAGTACACAAAGCATAAACATACAGCTTGATTAATTATCACAAAGAGAACCAAATTATCACTACCTAGTTAGGAAATAATTTATTGGTAGCAGCCAAGAATTTCTACTGTGCCCCATAGCGTATATCATATCTCCTGCCAAAAGTAACCATCATCCTGACATTCTAAACCAAGTTAGGTTTTGCCTGTTTTTTTGTTAACTTGTTATAAACACAATCATACAGTATAGATTTTTTTGTGTTAGCTTCTTCTGTTCAACATTACATTTCCGAGATCCATGCATGTTGTATTAAGATTTTATAATTCTGATGTTTTATATTGTTTTACAGTATAAATTCTATCACTGAACCACAATTTATATATTCTACTATAGGAGTGTTTCTAGTTTAGAGCTTTCATGAATAATATTATTATTAATATTATTGTTAATGTCTTCTGTTCAGTGGGCACAGATTTCTATTGTGTTTATTCTGAAGACTTAAGGTGATTATACACACGATACTATGTATGCCAAAATGCACACATACACACATATATATATACATCTATATACACACATATAAATACACTCATATTTATGTATGTTGGATGTAGGTGTCAAATAATTAAAAATTGTATCAAAACATTTTCCAGTAGAGTTACACTAATTTATTCTATCAGCCGAATATGAGTATTTCTATTTAACTACTTTTTTGTGAATATTTGGTCCTGTCTAGAATTGTTATCTATTGGATGTACTGTGATGTTTCATAATGGATTGACATTTCAGTTCTCTAATTGCTAACATTGGGCACTTTTTTATGGTGATTACCCATGTGAACAGTTTATTTTATAAGTGGATTTTCAAGTGTCTTATACATGTTTCTATTTGACTCTTTTTTGTTGTTGTTGATTACTCTCTATTCCAGAATGATCTTATTTTATATTCTGTAAGATACTGCGTTGCTTTTTAGATCCACAGTTAACATGGATTTGATTTTTTAATGCTGTGAGTTAAGAAGTAAGCCTGTGTTTAATTTGTTTTTGTTTTCCATATAGACTTACAGCCACTAGTACATCATTTGTTGAATAGACCACCATTTCATCATTTACTTACTCACTGAAATAGACAGTCCCATTTGACTTAAGTTGAGATATATGCACAGATCTTACTGTGGACACTCAAATCAACCTCTTTATTTCATGTGACTATTCTTGCAAAAATGCAACACTGTCTGAATTGTTATATCTTATAAAGTTTAATATTAAACAGAAAGAACATATCTGACAAATTATTCCTATTCAAGATTTACTTGTTTATATTTTTTCTCTCTAATTAATGCTCTTAGAATAATCTTACTCTATGTACATGTTAGTATTCCATTGAACCAGTGGATCGCATTTAATTTTTCTGCTGTCAGTGGACATTTTTTTTTTCTTATTTTTTTCCTTTTATTCACAAT
Organism: Tolypeutes matacus; assembly: GCA_026826555.1. Lineage (NCBI taxonomy): Eukaryota > Metazoa > Chordata > Mammalia > Cingulata > Chlamyphoridae > Tolypeutes > Tolypeutes matacus. Next base: position 5,102,701 of record JAKSZT010054458.1, read on the forward strand.
TGACAACTTCCACCCACAATATTGGGATCAATACCATTGGCTAATTACTGTACCTTTTTTTTTAATCTGCTCACTCATAATCATTCTTTTCATTGTTTTATAGGCCTGTGGTCATCAACTACCCATAATTTATTTCCTTTTTTTTTCCTTCCTTCCTTATTAAAATTGTTAGATTAGAAAATTCCCATTCTAATGTTATTAGATTATCCCAAATAATAGACACTCTCCTCAATCATATTTACTATTGAATTTGCCATCCATAACCAGACCCACATGATAAAAACCTCTGAGCAATTCTGGTTTTATCAATCAAGTCCGTAGGGAATTACAGCTAATATTATTTCCCCTTGCACCAACATAGACATGATCTTGAGTCGAACTGTGACATTGCTAGTATACTTCTCCCAGGCAGAAAACAAAAACAAAAACACCTACAAAACAATAGATTATACTCTATACAATCTATTGAACAAAGGCTATGTAATTCTAAATTTAAATTCAAACTTCATAAGGTGATGAGCCAAAGTGTTGCCATTTGGAAGACACATATAAAGATCCAAATCTGTAACCCATAAAATATAAGGTATTGATCACCACTTCCTGTCTTAACTTCTTTTTCTCCTGTATCTCTATGTGTCCCTAATGGCTGCTACTTCCTTTGTAGGCAGGATTCCTGACCCTGTTTGCATCAGACTAACACCTCATGCACTTATAAATAATATTCCTAGCCTTGTCTACACACAGAGATGCTAATTCTATAAATCATCAAGGCTGGAAATTTTAACCCAGATACTAGTTCCAAAATAAAACCACCCTTTGTTCAGTCAATCTACATAGGGGAGTTAATGACTCATGTTTATTCAAACAAGCAATGATGGGGATCATAAAAACAGAAAAGGTTGTAAGACATTGATTACTAACTTTGGCAAGTTAGTAATTCTGGTCTGAATCAGGCGTTCTTAACCTTTTTTGTTTTATGGACCCCTTTGTCAGTCAGATGAAAACTACAGACCCCTTTTCTGAATGTAGCAGCAGGTAGTTTTATGACACTCAACATCAGCGTGTCTTTAAATTAAATTTTAAGATTATTCAAAATTATGTTTTACAACTTTCCCATATTTTCGATATCTGATAACCTAATATGGTTCAACATCTGTTTAAATGGTCATTTTCAGAAAACAGTTAGAAATTCGAGTTTTCCAAGGCATCATATAACCAACTCTGCCATCCTTATCAACCTTTTTGCAGGAAGTTATCCACTGCACTCAAAACATGGAACATAAAAAAAAATCATACTAAGGCCACACTATATTGTATATTATTTAATAAACATATCACACCCACACCAACATGTCTACACGAGGATAATGTTTTTAAATGCATAAAATAAAATTGCAAAGGAAATCAGTTACATATGTTGAAATACATTTACTAAAATAAAAAATATGATAAAATATTATAAATACCTGCTTCTTTCTTAACATATTAAATAATAATCTGATACATCAAAAATATAGGAAAGTTAAAGTTAAATTTTATTGTTTAAAGACATGTCAGTGTGTGACTGTTGTTGTCTTCTTGAATAAGAAGACTGTGATGTAGTATTTGACAAGGCAACATGCATATCATGTTGGACATCTAATCAAGTTGATATTTTTCAATTCAAGCTCATGGACTTCTTGATATCATATTAGAATAAACATAAGCATATACCACCTAAGAATAAACACAACAATATAAATGCAAGACTACTATCTTGAAACTTATAAAACATTACTAAGTGAAATTTAAGTAAAAATAAATGAAGAACTGTATTTGTCTATATTGAAATCTTACTAATATTAACATGTCCATTCCCCTTAATTATACTACAAATTGATTTCAACTGCAATGAAAATCACATTAGGTGTCTTTTTCACATTAGGTTTTATAAGAAATTAAAAATTTAATAGTAAAATATTTATGTGTAAATTTTACAAAAGACCTTGAATAATCAAACACTTTTGGAAAAGAACAGAGTGAAAGGACTCACATTAAATGATTTCAAGACTTACTATAATGCTTCATTATTCAAGAGAGTATTCTATGGACATAATGATTGACAACTAAATGAATGAAGCATCTGTACATAGGTTCACATTTATACTTTATATTTTTAAAAGGTGATGAACAATTAAATACAAAACAGATATCTTTACAACAAAGCTGGTACAACTAGCTGAATTTATGGAAATAAAATTAACTTCAAATCTTCTGTGACTTCATCATACCATATGCAAATATTAATTTGAGATAGATCATAGACCTAAGCATAAAAACTGAGATTATAAAGCACAGAGGAGAATAATCTTGTGTTCTTGGTGAGGCAATGGTACTCTAGAGAAAACAAAGAAAAATATCATACCAGTAAAAGTGAAAACTTATATAAAATGGACTTCTGCTCATCAAGAAAAAAACATTGAGAAAAATGAAAAGGCAAGCCACAGATGAAAGCAATTATTCACAATATAAATGTATATTCACATAAGATTTGTTCCTAGAATATAGTAAGAAATCAAACTACCTATGATAAAATGTCCGACATTCCCTGAAATTGACACGAATCTTGGATATTTCACAAAAGATGTAAAATGTGCACTAAAAAGTAACTGAACATCATCATTTATTAGGAAAATGAAAATATAAACTGCAGTGATACACCATTGCACAGCCACTAGACTTCCTAAAAAATAACAAAAACAAAAAGTATGAAAAACACCAAATCACCAAATGTTGTTCATATTGAGAAAAATGGGGGTTCTTTGCTGCCTGATGCACTTCAAAGTCCAATTCCTGAGACACCTGGGTTTCAAAGGAGGAGTTTATTGCCAGCACATAGGTCAGAAACCTAATGACCTAAAATCTACCCCCTGAACTGCAGTAATTTTGATAGTTGTATAGTATCCAGGTTTAGCAGGATTTTGCAAATGAGTAATTGGGATGGGGCTGGCTCATTTTCCTTCTTTAATGTACATTAAGGGGAATGTATTAGTCAGCCAGGCAGGTGCTGATGCAGAGTACCAGAACTCTGTTGGCTTTTTTAAAGGGTATTTATTTGGGGTAGAAGTTTATAGTCAAAAGGCTCCAAAGAGTCCAACGCAAGGTATTACAAGAGGTACCCTCTCAAAATCATTGGCCATGGGTTGGAGCAAGATGGCTGCCAGTATCTAAAATGGTTAAGCCTTCCTCTTAAGGCTCCATGGTCCCAGCTTCTGGTCTCAACTGTAGGGTGGTATAAAGCTCATCTCTTTCACTGGGGTTTGTTTCTCTCCCAGCACTGCTGCTCTGTTCTCTACACAAGGTCAGCTATAGACTCTCAGGCTTTCTCTCTTCCTGGGGTCTCTGCTGTGGCTATGGAGACATCTCTTACTGTGTATCTATTTCTGTGTTCTCTTTCTCTGTATTTACTTCCCAGGGCTCCAGCATCAAAAATCAAACTCTCTCCTCTGCCATGTCATTTTCTTTGTGAGTCACCACCCACCAAGGGGCAGAGACTCAACCTCCTACTGGCATGGTTGAATCAAAGCCCTAATCATATTTTAATCAAGTAAAAGTGAAACCTCTGAATATAATACAATCTAATGCACTCAGAGGAACAAACCAGTCCACAACATAATCTAATATCTATTTTTGGAATTGATAAATGAAATCAAACTGTTATAGGGAATAAGATTTTAATGTTGTAAAAGAGGATGTGGGCAGGTACAAAATAGGGTGTGAGTCACAAGGTCTTTACAATCACAAGGTAAAGGTTTTATAGTTTTACAATCATTATCAGAGATCAAAGCATCTGCCTTCTAGTTCAGCAAGTTTCAGTAATATCAGGTATTTACTATTAGCTATTCTATAATATGTCAGAAACTAAAAAGTCTTCTATATAATGATCCAGTAATTATAATCATTTATTAATTCTTAACCCTTGGTTACAATGTGGATATGCATCAATTGGAAACCTTTTATTTTTATTTTTTTAAATCTGAGAGCTAAAATGTGGCTAACATTCCAGAAAATAGTTTAATAATATCCCCAAAATTTAAAACACAGATACTTTTGCTTTTTTATCTAGGTCATCCTTGATAACAAGCAAAAGCAGGTTCTTCCCTTCCCCCATTTGTGTTTAAAGCCAATTCTAGTGACACCGGCATTTCAAAGAGAGAAAGATTTTTATTGATTGTATAAACAATAGAAAACAGCAGCCTTCTGGCTAAAAATAGCTTACCTGATATGCAGAAATTATAATATTTTATTACATTGGGGTGCTAATGAATAATTGGGGTGGAGCTGAATACAGGTTCCTTCTTTAATAAACATTAAGGGGCTGAATATGATGGGTGGGAGTGGGGAAGTGTTATTGTTAGGCTATTGTGTCAACTCAGCCAGGTAATTGTGCCTAATTGTTTGGTCCAGCAAGCCCTGGGCTAATTGTAATACAAGGACATTTATGGACTTTAGTCATCAGTGAGTTTACTGCATAGATGGCTGATTATATATACAAAGAACCAGGGAGATTCCAGTCAGCAATGAGTGACATTTTATCCAATCAGTTGAATGCCTTAAAAGGGGAAGTGATTTCAGCATTCAGAGAGAATTTCCCAGCTCATCTTTGGAAAGCCAGTGTCTCCTGGGAGCTCATCAAGGACCTACATTGGATTCCCTGATTTGCAGCCTGCCTTAGGCATCTGGGCTTGTACATGCCCATGATCACACGAGAGAATTTTATACAATCTCATACTATTCACAGATATCTCCTGTTGATTCTGTTTCCTTAGAGAACCCTGACTAATACAGATAGCAAACCAGGGTCAGTCACAAGGATTTGGGATAGGGGTAACAGAACAAAGGTCAGTTAGAAGATGTTTCATATGGATATTCACCAGTAGTGGGTGGGGTGGTTACCATTTCAAAGAAGGGTCCCTTCTGATGGCCAGTCAATGTTCAAAGTGGGCCATTTTACTTCTCATACGGTTCAGAGGGTGCAGGTTCACCTGGGAGCCATAATCTCCATAAAAGCCCTTCTTAAAATTCTTAAACATTCAGTCTAAGACCGTGAGTTTTGACTGTGATGAGCCCATCCTGTCCATGTCTCTCACTAGAACTTTAGCTCATCTTAGCTAAGGCACCCAGGCAGAGTTTGGATTGGCCTTTATGCCATATGACGTAGCTGCGGAAAACAGGTTAGGGCCCACTTGGACTCCGTAGCACAGGCCGTGGAGTCTCAGACTGGCATAACAGAGGCAAGCCTCTGTCATCCTTACTCACACACAATCACTCAGAAGTTACACAGTCCCTCCCACAGAGGTTAACAATGATAAGCCCACACCCTGAGTCAGTGGTGCAAGACAGACAAAGGAAGGGGTTGCCTCTTCAGAGGCTACTCAGATGCCTGACTGTCCATGTCTCTTGTGAGAACTTCAGCTTGTCTTAGCTAAAGCGCCTGGGCAGAGTTTTGGTTGGCTGTTATGCCGTATGACGTAGCTGCAGAAAACAGGTTAGGGCCTACTCAGACTCCATAGCACAGGCCGTGGAGTCACAGACTGGAATAACAGAGGCAAGCCTCTGTCATCCTCACTCACACACACAATCACTCAGAGATTATGCAGTCCCTCCCACAGGGTCTGCCCTATTCTGGGATCTCGATATTCATGACTTCAGGAGATGATCAGTCTGCCCTTCCATCTGGAGACAGGTCTGACTGAGGACTTGGTACCCGGGGCCTTACCTTTCCGGAGACTTCTGGCATTTTTTAGTCTGCCTCCCCACTGAGTCGGGCTGGGGTGTTGGGAGGGCTCAGAAGGAGGTCCCATTAAGAGGATGTGTGGCGCTCATCTCATTTGCTCAGAGATCACCGTCAGCTGCGCCCATCAGCCCCAATCCAGAGGCACAATGGGCCTGCTCAGTTGGGTTTCCCAGTCAGGGAACCAAATGTTGCAGCAGACGAAATTCTATGATGAGAAACTCATCAGCACTCAGAGAGGTGGAGGAACATAGTTCTGTTACCTGTGGACTCAGAGAGATATCCAGTCCCCATATTCTGAGCCTTGAGTTTTGACTTTCATGGGTTTATATATTTATATATTCACAGGCAAATTTCTAAGCAAGCAGGCAGGTGGGGTTTATAAAAGCAGAAGTGCAATTTTAGCTTATCGTCTTAAAGAAGAGGGCCTTAGAGAGGAGAGGAGTCATTATCTTCTTAAAATTGTGGATTCCAGGGAAAAGGGGAGGAGAAGTGCTTATCTTCCTAACACTGTGGATTCCAGGGAAAAGAGAAGGAGGAGTGCTTATCTTCCTGAATTTGTGGATTCCAGTGAAAAGTTGAAGGGTAGGGCTACAGCACTTTCTTCTTCATTATCACTGAATTATAATAATTTTCTACTAGTTTTTCTCTGAATATTACTATGTTTCTATGTTCACATTATATTACAATAATTTACTATATTTGAAAGATTTTTAACTTTTATTCTAACAAAGTGTTCTGGATGAAAATTGTATTTTCTCTTTCTTTTTTTTTTTTTTTTTACCGGAAGGTCCTGGGGATCGAACCCGGGTCCCTCCATATGGGAGACGGACGCCCAACCAGTTGAGCCACATCTGACCGTCATTTTTTATTAGGACATTGTCAACTCAATTTTTAACTCAGATTATTTAGTTATAATCTTTTCTTTGAATCACTATATCTCTATCATTCTTCATATTGATATTGGATTATGTGAGTTCACTGACACTTTGATCCTATGCTTCAAATTCACTACTACAGAATGCTTCTTGAAAATCTGTGATGTGCTGTGGCTACTATCTCAGAATTCTAGAAGCAGAATTCTGCAAAAGAATAATGCAGGATCATAGCAATTTGGGGCAGAATAATAAATACATTTCCACCTTATAAAAAGGAGCATTTCTTTTAATTTATTCTGAGTGCAAAAACACATTAGGATATATGCAATAGAAAACATTGTTGATTTAGTGATATGCATCTAAATGTCTATATAACAGTATATTTTTTATATTTATAGTGAAAATATTCCTTTCCCAATTGTATAACTTAAGCAAACTAAATAATAGTTAATGCAATTTGTATTTTGAACTCAATAAATGGCTGAATAATTAAGAAATATAATTTTAATTGATAAGAGAAACAATCAAATAATAAAGCTAAGTTGCCCTTTGCAGAGTTGTCCTGGAAAACTAATATTTTGTTATGACAATTGTTTTTTAATAAAATGACTATTTAAAAATGTTATGCATGTTTTAAAACAGTAACAATTAAGCCAGTGCATGCTTGACCATACAGCTGGGCACCACTACCTGGCCAAATTGACACATGAAGGAAACAATCACACTACTCACCCAGGTAAGTTGCTATAGATATAACTCATGTTTCTTTTATTTAAATTGTTTTTGAATAGTTTGAGACTAACAAAAGACTTAGCTTCCTTCAATGACAATATCTTACATTATGATAAAACATTGTCAAAATCAGGATATTGACATTGGTAGAATACTATTAAATCTGAAACAAACCTTATTCAGATTTAACCAGTTTTCTACATGGGAGTTGAGTTGAGGTTTTGTTTGTTTTTTTGTGTTTCAGGGAAAAAGATATTATACAACTATGAAATATTATCACATATGTAGACTTGAGTGATCATCACAATAATCAAGATACAAAACTATTTCTTCACTACAAAGAAAACCTCTTTTGCTATCCCATAATTGTCACACACTTATCCAATTATTTTTGTTTAGTTTATTTATTAGAGATTTTGTATGTTTACAAAACATCGTGCATAAATTACAGGGTTCCCATATACCACCCCATTACAAACACCTAGGATTGGTGTGAAATATTTGTTAGAACTGGTGACAGCTCTATTTTATAATTGTACTATTTTTAACAGTAAACATTATTACAATGGATGAAAAATTATTAAAATCATACCATTATCTATCATCAAACAAAAACAAACAACAAATAAAACTATGTATCTGCTATTTTCCAAGATAACTATCCTGTGCATGCTAATAAAACAGCTAAAATTTTTACTTTTGCTGAAATATTAATGCCAGAGTCATTTTAATTATTTTTTAAGTTGATGTTTAGACATAAGATTATATTCAAAGGTTGATATAATTTTAAAAATACTTAGCTATGGATACTTACACTGTGACCTTGTACTTGGTATTACTCCAAGCCGAAAAGCCAAGGAGTAGCTCCACTTTTGAGCCCTTAACTTACAAATTAACTCAATTAACATAAAGTTTTGTTGTGATTTTATTGTTTTATGCTTGGTTTGCAATGCTGTTTATTATGCATGGAGACATATAGGCAGAATTTTAATTTTCAAAATCAAAAGTTAAAAGAAACAATTGCATTGAAACAAACTAATGCCAATTTTTTAAAAAAAATTGATCCAGATACATGTATGTGTCAGCCAACACTTTGTCTCTCTTGCAATGATGACAGCTGATGAGTGTCCTCTTTTCCTGACCCAAGTAAGAAGTTATAACCTTTTCCACATAAGGCACCTAGTGAGAGATTGCCTTTGCCCAATTTTTTGTTCTTCCTGGCCTTAAACTCTTTTTCTCTGTGTAAAGACAACTGAATTTTATTCTGATCTTCATTAGTTGCACATTGCTACGTATTCTTCTAAGTATACCAAAGTCTAAGAAAATTTCTTTCTTTTTTTAAATTTACTTTCCTTCTGTTACCATCTTTTGTTAGTTTTCCATCATGTTTGTGTCTGCTTACAATAGCAACAGATATTTATGCATTTGCTCTTCTTTTTTTCTTTTCAAATTTAAAAATGAAAAGAAGAGCCAGGAATTGCCAAAAGCTGGTTACTCAAAGATCCTGGGCATGGTGTCAAAACCTGGTTTGAGTTATCAGCTAGAATACGTAACATTTCATTACTATCAATATGTGCATTCATTTGGCAAGAGGATTTTGTCTTGATTTTTAAATCACTGACCTTGAGTGAGGAATTTTAATATATCATTTAAGGCATGTTGTGTTTTAAGCAATCTTTTAAAGTTATTCTTAATGTTCAATCCATCATACTCTGACCTTCTCCATGGGAAACGAAAATGTAAATCTCCCAGACAGCAGAGAACACACTGTCAGAAAAATTAACCTGTATTTTTCAATACCTGTAGTTCTAAAACACAGCTCTAAACTGAACTGTCACTTTAGTTGCTTCACATCCTTAATAGAAAACATTTACCTTTTGGCTTTGAACATGAAAAAAAAAAAAGGGATTTTAAGTCTATCATTTTCTGTAACTAGGAAATCCATGTAGTAGTCAGGGTCATAAAAAGAAACTCATGGTACAATTCAATAAGGATAATGGAGGGAGAGTTTGGGGACTCTTTACAAAATTGTTAAAGGGTGACAAGGAACACAAGAAAGTGCAGTTATGCTTGGTTAGTGAAAGTAGAACCTTTATCACCTCCAGGCTAAAAGGGCCACTGGGAGAGCAAGTTTACTGGACTAAATAAGGAGAAAATATAGTTATCTTAGAAGCAACAATAATCTATGCTTTAGGGACAAAGCCAGTCACAGGCAGGAAGCCAGAGTTAAAAATATCCTGATCTCACTCTGCCTTCCCTTCAGTCCAAATCATTCACTTTATCCTGCTGAATTCACCCAGAAGACAGAGAAAAAAAAGGCCCTTTTTTGATGTAGTTCCTATAAAGGCAGACTCCAGATTAGGAAGCACAACAGAGAAAAGTGGAGCAGAAATGAGGAACAAGCAGAAGTGTCCAACAAGAACCATATTTGTGTCCTTCCTTTAGCCTCTTTTATTTTAGTGTGCTAGATTATGTTTAAGAATCACTCTTTTTGCTACTCTATATTCAATTAGTCAATCACTCAATACATTGATTGAGAGATGATCATGTATGTATTGGTTATATCAACAATGCCATTTTCAGCTTTCTTGTTATTTTCTATGGATGCATCCCTCTGAGAGAATTAATTATGCTGATTTGGAAGTCTTTCCTATGGTATTATATAGGTCTTTCATTTGTTTATTTCATTCTATTTAAGATTTTTCTCTCTGTACCTATAATTTTGGCATTTCTTAAATGATTATTGATTCTTTTTTTTGGACTTAGCATTCATCTTTTGAAAGTGATTTTCTGCAAGACTGCCTGTTTTTTCTCAGCCATTCATTTGCCCATTTTCAGTCAGAACACTTGTTGGCAGGGAGAGAGGACACATGTCACCACCACTTGTCTTCTAGATATTGCCTGCTGATAACTGTTCTCTTTTCCAGATTCAAGTTCCCACAATACACCGTCAGGAGATATGACTCTTTTGCCTTTTTAAAAACAAGATTCAGGGATCAGTAGTCATAAGATATATAAAAGTATATGGGTGCTGAAGTCTATTCTTCATCCCTTCTCCGTTGGGAGAGCTTACCAATATACTTCCTGCTTGCAATCGTTAGTCCCTGAATCCCAGTGAGCATCGTTTTTCTCTAACAGTATGCTTTATTAATATATACCAATAAAATTGATTTGTTAAAAAAAGTGTATGAATTAAGCATTTACTGGAAGAATAAAAACAAATGATCCAAAGACTTTCAAACTCACTAAAAATCACATGTTGTAAATTAAATCTTTGCGATAGTACCTTTTATTCAGAGATTCAAAAGCATTTCATAAAACGAATTTGTGAAGCTTAATTGATAATTCTAAAACCAACCTATTTGCATCAAATTAGGCAAAGAATAAGCATTTTTTCAATACACCAGAATGTCCTAGGTGTACTTTCCCAAGAGAGGTAAATTTAGGGTAGTTTTATTGATGTATGTGATTGTTAAGCTATTGTGCCAACTTGGATAAGTAATGGTGCCAAGTTGTTCAGTCAAGCAAGCACTGGACTAATTGTAATTGTAATACAAGGGCATTTCATGGCTTTAATCATCAGTGAGTTGATCACATCTATGGGTGATTACATCTATAATAAACTGAGTAGTTGCCTTTAGCACTGAATGATGTCTCATGTAATCAGTTGTAGGCCTTAAAAGAAATGATTTCAGCATTGAGAGAGAGAATTTCCATCTCTACTTCCAACAGCAAGTGTCTCCTGGGGAACTCAGTGAGAACTTTCATTGGATTCATGACAGAACTTGGACTTGTGTATCCCCACAGTTGCATACTATTTACAACTATCTCCTGTTGGTTCTTTTTCCCTAGAAAACCCTTACTATTACAATGTACTTCAAAGAGCTACAACATGTATGCATCTCTAAACAATATAACTGAGTTCTGCCTGATTTGAAAAATCAAATGAAATTGTGTTCTTCTTAATTTTTTTGTGAAATGCTTTTGTTCAACATATATTCCTGAGAGGCTTCTCTGTTGTTGCAAGTTGCTGTAGCTCCTTTTGTTTTCATTGCTCTATGGTACTCCATAATTTGTGTAAATGACAATTTATGTATCCTATGCTTTAGGACAAAATTTGTGTTGTTTGCAAATTTGAAAGATTAAGAACGAAGTTGATATGAACATATATAGACAATGCATTCTGAGCATATGCATATGTTTATCTAGGGTATATAACTAACAATAGAAGTTTGGAGCAGTAGGTAGGTAGATTTTTATTTAGCTAGAGGCTGATGAATATTTTACCAAATCAATTGTATCAACATACATTTCTTCCTGTGGTTTATGGAATTTCATGAAATCACATTTTTCATTCATCAGTTCAGCAAAAACTTAGAAGTTTAATAATATCAAATTGCCATCTATACTGTAAAACCACTTTAGACTGCAACTTGTTGGCATCTATTAAATTTTAAATCATTGTGCTTAATAAATGCAATTCCTTTTAACTCATCTGTCTTAGAGAAATACTAAACATGTGTCCATAAAATAATATCTCAGTATATCTATTGCAGTTTTTGTATGACATAAATTCCTGTAAATAGTTAATGTCCATCAATGGAGAAATAGCTAAATTATGGCATATACAAGGGTTAAAGAAATGCTATAGATTAACATGTATCAAATCAATAAAATCTCCAAAGCATTTTAAGATGAGAAATAAAAAAGAAAACCACTATTGTGGTAAAAAAATTTCACAAAAGCAAAAAGCATCAGATTATCAAATCAGATGCACATGTATCACATCTTATGCAAATTTTGCTAATAGTTTCAATAATAAATGTTAATTCTGGATACAGGTAAAGCAAGGTGAGTACTGGGTCATGCAGTGAGGCTGCTCAGTCCTCTTCTTCCACATCAGGTATGTTTGCCCAATGATAACAGGGGAGGCTCTTAAACAATCTATATAGTTATCCTATTGATACAGAGGAGACATTTAGGCCATGGGATCACTTGTTTTGTTAGCAAATGGAACAAGTAACTGTATCCCATGGGTTAAAGGATTTTATGTTTGTTTATCATAAGTAATAATTGGGAAAAAATGTACATTATGTTAAAAGCATTCTATAGGTAAGAAAGTTCCTTCTGGCAAATCATTAGTTTGTTTGCCAAAAGGTTTGTCATTAGTATGTTTATGAATAATCCTACATTCTTTTTCCCCAGCAGGACCCTTATTTAAGAGAGTCAATTAGTTTCAGACCTTCTGCTTATTTACTTACTTTCCAGAAGTTTTATAAGTAAAATATAAAATAAGGTAATACATATGTCTATGGAATTATGTAATTGCTTTGAAAAATTCCTGGGCATATGTAAACCATACTGATAATATTGGTTGTTTGGGGATGAACTGAGACCCAACAGTTTTATTTGTACGTAATATATTTTGAAAGTCATTATCTGTGTGACCAATTGAATTAGAAGGTCAATGGAACCTTCTCTAAAACAATTTGATTGAATTAAGTGTCTTAAAACTTTTCAGAGACAAAGAAAAAAATATGGATGATTAGTGAAAATAGAGGAGAATGAATTTGGAAATATTAAGATAAACTATGGGCTTTAAGAGGCAGAGAATATTCTTTAACTACTTTGCATGTTCTACAGTTGGTTGAGTGCCATGCTTTAGTGTACATCACACATTCTTATAAGTACTTGTTGAATAAATATTGAAATATCATTATTGGATAAATTGAGAAAAAGAGAAACTAGAGAAAATTCAGTGTGAGTAAAGAGATTAATTGGCATAGTGGCAGTTAGTTCAAGTGGGCCATTTGACACAATGAGCTGGGGAAAAAAAGCAATTTTGATGGATCGAAATAAAACTCATTTTGTAGTTCACCCATTCAAGTACTACTTGAAAAAAAAAAGGAAACTTTCTAAACTTCCTTTTGTATCTCTACCAAACTCAGATAATTTTGTTCTTTTTTTCTAAATATCATTTTTTAAATATAGTTTTTATTGAACTATATCAATCATACGTGAATATGCACAAACAATGTGTGTAGTAAAGATTGTGAACTTACAAAATAAACACACATAACATCATACAGGGGCCCCATACATCACCCCTCCACCAACACTTTGCATTGTTGTGAAAAATTTGTTACAAACTATGCAAGAGCATTGTCAAACTGTTACTACTAACTATAGTCCATATCTTGCATTTGGTGTATATTTCCCCCAACCCACCCTATTTTAAATATATATATATATATATTATAGAAGTTGTGAACTTGTGAAATAATCATTCACATGTGTAGAATTTCCATACGACACTCCTTCACCAACACACCACACCATGGTGGAACATTTGTTACAGATTATGAGATAATATCATCAGACTGTTACCACCAACCATGTCCCATAGTGTACATTTGGCACACTTTTTCCATGCACTTTCATTATCAACACAGTACATCTTTGGCATTGATGCAAGAATACTATAGTATTGCTGTTAACCACAGTCTATAGGTCACACATATTGTAGTTTTCCCATGCTTCTTCACATTCTCACCACCCTGCAATAGTGATGTAGATCTGCTCTAGCTCACAAAAAGACACTCTTGCATTTGTACCCACAACCACAATAATCATGCATCTCTGGGTTCACTGTGTTATTCAGTCCCTAGATTATTCTTTAGCTTTCTTTCAATTGACATTTACTTCCCCAGACTACCCTTTCCAGGCACAATCCCATTTACAAATCCGTTGCTACTAACTGTAATGTGTTACCATCAACTCTATTTCTACACTTTTACAGTCAAGTTAATAAAAACTTCTGCATACATTAAGCATCTGCAGTTCTTCTCAACCCTCCTCTTATCTCCTAATAACCTAAACTCTAGGTTTTAACTCCATGTTTTTAGTCTTCATATTTAGTTCATATTAATGAGACCATGCAATATTTGTCATTTTGTGTCTGGTTCACTTTGCTTAGTATAATGTTTTCAAGATTCATCAATGTTATCATATGTGTGCCAATTTCATTTTTTCTAACTGCAGCATATTATTCCATTGTACGTATATACCACATTTTTTTTTATCCATTCATTGGTTGATGGACAGTTGTGTTGCTTTCATCTTTTGCCAATTGTGACTAATGCTACTATGAACATTTGTGTGCAGATGTTTGTTTGCATCATAGTTTTTAGCCCCTCTGTATATAATCCTAGTAGAGGAATTGCTGGATCATTGGGCAGTTTTATATTTAGCTTCCTGAGGAACCACTAAACTGTCTTCCACAGAGGCTGCACCATTTTACAATGCTATCAACAATGAAGGAGGGTTCCTATTTCTCCACATCCTCTCTAGCACTTATTTTTGTCTGTTGTTTATTAATGGCCGTTCTATGTGGTGCTAGATGAGATCTCATTGTTGTTTTGATTTGTATTTCTATAAAAGCTAATGATATGGATCATTTTTTTCATGTGATTTTTCACCATTTATATTTCCTCTTAGGAGAAACATCTATTTAAATATTTTGCCCATTTTTCAATTGGATTGCTTGCTCTTTTATTGTTGAGTTGTATGATTTCTTTATATAGAATGGAAATCAAACCCTTATTGTATATGTGGTTTCCAAAATTTTCTCCCATTGAGTGGGATGCCTTTTCATCTTCTTGATGAAGTCCTTTGAATCACAGAAGGCTCTAAGATTGAGGAGGTCCCATTTATCCATTTTTCTTTAGTTGCTTGTGCTTTTGCTGTAAGGTTTAAGAATCCACCACCTACCACCACGTCTTGAAGATGTTTCCCTACATTTTCTTCTAGGAGCTTTATGATATTTGCTTTTATATTTAGGTCTTTCATCCATTTTGAGTTAATTTTCTAATAAGGTGTGAGATAGGGGTCTTCTTTCTTTCTTTTGGTCATGGATATCCAGTTCTGCCAGCACCAATTTTTGAATAGACTATTCTGTCCCAGCCTGGTTGGTTTGACAGGCTTGTCAAAAATGCCGTGGCCATAGATGTGAGGGACTATTTCTGAACCATCAATTTAGTTCAAATGATGTATGTTTCTATATTTATATCAATACCACGCTGTTTGTAAAACTGTAGCTAGGTAATATGATTTAAAGTCTGGAAGTGAGAGTCCTCCAACTTCACTTTTCTTTTTTAAGATGTTTCTGGCTACTTAGGGCCTCTTACCTTTCCAGATGAATTTGATAATTATGTTTTCCATTTGCTTAAAAAATGCTGGTGGAATTTTTATTGCTATTACATTGAATCTGTATATCAATTTGAGTAGAATTGACATCTTAATGATATTTAGTCTTTCAATCCATGAGCCCCAGTTATTTAGGTCTTTTTAAATTTCTTTTAGCAATGCATTATAGTTTGCTGAATATATAAGTGCTTTACATCCTTGATTAAGTTTATTCCTAAATATTTGATTCTTTTATTTGCTATTGTAAATGGAATTTTTTTCCTGACTTCTTCCTCAGATTGTGCACTACTAGTAAATAGAAACACCACTGATTTGATTTTTGCATATTGATCTTGTATCCTGACACTCTACTAAAATCATTTATTAGCTCTAGCAGCTTTGTTGTAGATATTTTGGGACTTTCTAGATATAGGACCATATCATCTGCGAATAGTGAAAATTTTACTTCTTCCTTTCCAATATGGATGACTTTTATTTCTGTTTCTTGCCTGATTGTTCTAGCTAGAAACTCTAGCACTATATTGAACAACAGTGGTGACAATGGGCATCCTTTTCTTGACCCTGATCTCAACAGGAAAGCTTTCAGTCTTTCACCAATGAGTACAGTGTTAGCTGTGGTTTTCATATATGGTCTTTATCATGTTGAGAAAGTTTTCTTCAGTTCCTAGTTTTTGTAGTATTTTTATCAAGAAAGGATGCTGTATTTTGTCAAATGCCTTTTCTGTGTCAATAGATAAAATCATGTTATTTTTCTTCTTTGATTTATTAATGTGGTGTATTATACTGATTGATTTTCTTGTGTTGAACCAGCCTTGCATGCCTGGTATAAAACCCACTTGACCATGATGAAAAATTATTTTAACGTGTTGTTGAATTCAATTAGTAAGTATTTTATTGAGAATTTTTGCATCTGTATTCATTAGAGACATGGGTCTGTAATTTTCCTTTTTTGTAGTATGTTTATCTAGTTTTGGTATTAGGTTGATATTGGCCTCATAGAATGCATTTGCTAGTGGTCCTTCTTGTTCAATTTTTTTGGAAGAGCTAGAGTAAGATAGGTATTAAATCTTCTTTGAATGCTTGGTAGAACTCACCTGTGAAACTGTCTGGTCCTGGGCTTTCCATTTTGGGGAGCTGTTTGATAAATGTTTCGATCTCTTTACTTGTCATTGGTTTGTTGAAGTCTTCTATTTCTACTAGAAGTTCAGTGTAGGTTGTTTGTAGGTTCCTAGGAATTTTTCCATTTTATGTATACTGTCTAGTTTGTTGGCGTAAAGTTCATCATAGTATCCTTTTATGATCTCTCTTATTTTTGTGGGGTCAGGAATAATGTTCCCGTTTTCATTTTTTCTTTCATTTATTTCTATTTTTCTTAGTCAATTTAGCTAAGCATTTGTTGATTTTGTTAATCTTCTCAAAGAAACAACTTTTGGTTTTGTTAATTCTCTCTATTGTTTTTTGTTCTCAATTTCATTTGTTTCTGCTCTGATCTTTGTCATCTCATTCCTTCTGCTTGCTTTGGGATTAATTTGCTGTTCTTTTTCTAGTTCCTCCAGCTGTGTATTTAGGTCATTGATTTTTAGCTCTTTCTTCTTTTTTAATGTAACCCTTGAGGGCTATATATTTTCCTCTCAACACTGCCTTTGCTGCATCCCATAGGTTCTGATATGTTGTATTCTCATTGTCATTCATCTAGAGATATTTATTGATTTCTCTTGAAATTTCTTCTTTGAGTCATTGATTATTAAAGAGTTGTTGTTTAATCTCCATATATATGTGCATTTTCCCTTTTACTGCCATTTGTTGATTTCCAACATTATTTCTTCAAGATCAGAGAAAGTGCTTTGTATAATTTCGATTTTGTTGAATTTATTGAGATCTGCTTTGTGACACAACATATGGTCTATTCTAGAGAAAAATCAATGAGCACTTGAAAAGAATGTATATCCTGCTGTTTTGGGGTGCAATGTTTTGTATATGTGTATTGGGTTTAGTTCATTTATCGTATTAATCAAGCTCTCTGTTCCTTTATTGCTCCTCTGCCCAGATGTTCTATACAATGCTGAGAGTGGTGTATTGAGGTTTCCAACTGTTATTGTAAAGATGTCTATTTCTCCCTTCAGTTTTGCCAGTGTTTACCTCATGTATCTTGGGGCATCCTGGTTAGGTGCATATACATTTATGATTGTTATTCCTTATTTGTGAATCATCCCTTTTATTAATATGTAATGTCTTTCCTTGTCACTAATAACAGTTTTGCTGTTAAAGTCTGTATCATCTGATATAAGTATAGCTACCCCAGGTTTTTGATTGTTTGTTTGTTTTCTTTTGTTTGTTTGTTTTTTTGTTACTGCATGCATGGAATATCTTTTTCCAACCTTACCCTTTCAATCTATTGGTATCCTTGAGAATAAGGTGAGTCTCTTGAAGACAGCATATAGATGGCTCATAATGACTTATCCACTCTGCCAGTCTGTGTCTTTTGATTGAGGAGCTTAATCCATTAACATTCAATGTAATTACTGTAAAGGCAGTTCTTATTTCATCTATTTGGATCTTTGTGATTTACCTGTCATTTTATTTTTGACACTTTTAGTTACTCTTACAGATACAGTAATTTCTAGACTCTCTTCCAAGCCTCTCTTTCCTGTCTTTTCTTATAAAGCTGTTATACTCCCTTTAATATTACCTGCAAAGCTGGTCTTTTTATTATAAACTCTCTCAGTTTCTGTTTATCTGTGAATATTCTAATCACTCCGTCATTTTTGAAAGATAATATTGCCCGATATAAAATTTTTGGTGGGCAGTTCTTTTCTTGCAGTATCTTAAATATATCATGCCACTGCCTTCTCTCCTCCATGGTTTCTGACGAGAAATCAGCACTTAATCTTATTACGTATTCCTTATATGTTATGCATTGCATTTCTTTTGCTGCTTTCAGAAGTCTCTCTATCTTTAGCATTTGACATTCTGATTAGTGTATGTTTCAGAGTTGGTCTATTTGGATATTTTCTGATGGGAGTATGTTGTGCTTCTTGGACATGGATATCTGTCCTTCAATAGGGTTGGGAAATTTTCCACCATTATTTCTTCAAATATTCCTTCTATCCCTTTTCTCTTCTTTTCTACTTCTGTGACACCCATGGCACATATGTTTGCACATCTCTTGCTATCATTTAGTTCCCTGAGGTCCTGTTCAATTTTTTCCATTCCTTTCTTCATCTGTTCTTTTATATGTTCACTTTTGGAGGCCATGTCTTCGAGCTCACTGATCCTTTCTTCTGTTTCCACAAATCTATTTTAGGCCTCCTGTGTATTTTTAATTTCATTTTTTGCACCTTTCATTCCCATGAGGTCTGCTATTTTCTATGTATGCTTTCAAATTCTTCTTTATGCTCCTCCAGTGTCCTCTTAATTTCCTTAATCTCTTTAGCCATCTCATTAAATTTATTAAGGAGATTTTTTTGAACATCTGTGATTAGTTGTCTCAATTCCTTTATGTCATATGCAGGTTTATCTTGTTCTTTTATCTGGGCCATATCTTCCTGTTTCTTGGTATGGATGGTAATCCTTTACTGGTGTTTTCACATCTGGCTTGCTAGGTGTATTTATTCTGGATGCAGTTTCTCCTTTTAGTTTAAGACTTTGTCATCTTCTCTCCCTTGCTCATTGTGTAGTAGGAGTTGAGTATGTAGTTGGTACTTAGTGCTATGGAGGCTGAAGCTCCCCCATGTTGCCCCAGGAAATGATGACGCTTCTCCCACATTTTTCCTCTGTCAGGGGTAGAGACAGAGCTGCAGCCATGTATAATAATAAAAGTTTCACAAGACAAGACGGTCTGTAGTTGCCTGGAGACACTGATGAAGCTTCACAATCTTTCCTCCCTGTATTGGTCAGCCAAAGGGGCACTAATGCGAAATACCAGAAATGGATTGGTCTTTATAAAGGGTATTTATTTGGGGTAGAAGTCCACAGTTACCAGGCCATAAAGTATAAGTTTCTTCTCTCACCAAAGTCCATTGCCACGTGTTGGAGCAAGACAGCTGCCGATGTTTGCCAGGGTTCAGGCTTCTTGTGTTCCTCTCTTCCCAGGGCTGCATTTATCTCTGGGCTCAGCACCTCTGTTTCCTCCACAAGGTCAGCTGTAGACTATCAGGTGAATGACTTGCTTCTCTTCTCCTGGGGCCTTCTCTTCAACATCAAAACTCCAATATCAAAACTGCTACTCAAAAACTGCCTCCTCTGTTCTTGGCCTTGACTTTTATATTCGATTCCCCCACCTACCAAGGGGTGGGGCTCAATGCCTTACTGACATGGCCCAGTCAATGCCATAATCATAACTTAATCATGCCCAGTTTAACAGATCAGTTTACAAGCATGATCCAATTAGATTTTTGGAATTCATAATTATATGAAATTGCCAAATGGCTACACCCCCTTACTTTGGGTGGGGCTATAGTTGTGGGCAGCCTATGCCATGTGGGTCCGAAATGACCACATTTGCCCAGGTAAATTGATATGTCACCAGACCCCCTCCTTACTGGAGGTAAGAATGGACCCTCCGGAGTGCCCAACAATCTAATCCATGTGGACTGAATATGCCTGTGGTTGCCCTGAAAGGCTGAAGGAATACTGTTCTTTCTGCCCTGTAGGGGGTGGGAACAGAACCACTAATGCCCAACAGTTCAGTCCCTGTGGGCTGAAAGTATGCACCACTGCCCCAAGAGGCTGAAGAATCACCAGACCCCTCTTATCCTATTAGGACATAGGGTTGCATCCACAGGCACCCAACAGTTCAGTCCCTTTAGGCTGAAAGTACCTGCTATTCTCTGCAGAGGCTATGGAGACACCAGACACCTCCTATCTTACTGGGGGTAAGGGTGGATCCATAGGCATCCAAGTCCAGTCCATGCAAGCCAAAAGAGTATGCCATTGTCCAGAAAGGCTGTGGTAACATCAGTTCTCAACTTACCTACTGGGGGTTAAGGGTGGATCCCCAAGTACCCACAAGTCCAGGCTGTGTGGGCCAAAAGCACCTGCAGTTACCCAGAGAGGCTGGGCAAACACAGTTCATCTCTTGTCTTATTGGAAATGGGGGGTGGAGCCACAGGTGCTCAACGGTCAGGTTTGTGCAGGACAAAAGTGCCTGCAGTTGCCCTGAGAGGCTGAGGGAACAGCAGCCCCCTTCCATCCTATGGAGGGATAGATGTGGAGATGGACTCGAAAGCATTCAACAAACCAGTTTATGCAGCCTGAAACCTCCTGCGTTTGCCCAGAGAGGCCAAGGATACCCAGCGCCTCTCCTTTCCTATTAGGTTGTGGGGATGCAGCCCCAGGTGTCCAACTATTGAGTCTTTGCCAGTAGAGAGCACTTGCACTTCTCTGGAGAGCCTGGTTCAGGTCCTGCCAGCTTCCTCCCTGCTGGAGGTGGGTCAGGAGCCTAAGCTAGGGCTAGAGTCCCATCTTGGTGGAAATAAGCCAGTCCCTAACTTCACAGGATTTTCAATCTGCGAGACTTCCCTTCATGCCAGGGGCAGAGACAAAATTGTAGCTACTGGACTCTTTCCAACATGGGCAGTCTCAAGCTCTAGCTGTTTCTAAGATTATACTTTAGCCCACTGAGTCCACTAATCAGTAGCTGAAGTCAGTGGACAACTGTCTCTTCCTCCACCATTTATGGGAAATGAAACTTCTAACTCCAGCTAAAGAATAGCTCCTGAGGTGGCTTGCACCACTAGAGTAGGATGGGCACTGGCCTCTGTGGCATGGCTTGCAGTTTCCCAGAGAGGTGGTGTGGGTCCCACCAGCTTCATCCCTATCGGAGGTGGGGCTGGGGTTTAGGCTAGAGCTGCAATTCAATCTGGGTGGAAACAAGCCAGTCCCTACCAGCACTGTGATTTTCAATCAGCCCCATTTTCCCTTATGCCAGGGTGGAGTAAAAATGGCAGCTACCAGCTTCCTTCTGACATGGACAGGCTCAAAGTTTAGCTGTTCCTCAGATTATGCTTTAGCTCACTGAATTTACTAATCAGTAGCTGAAGTCAGTGCCACACCATGTCTTCTTCCCCAGTTTTTTTGGAAATGGAGCTTCCAATTCTAGCCACAGAATAGCTCCCAAGATGGCTTGTGCTACTTGCATCAACCTTTGTGATGTGGAGAGCTCTATTCACGAATCCTCTCTGCAGATGGGCAGTCTCCTCTTTCCATACTTTCAAGGATGTTACAGGATACTCTTCTGGTATCTTAGGGCCTCCAAACAGGTGATTTAGATAGCTCTGGGTGATTACTAACTGCCTGTAGCACAAGCTGACTCCAGGAGCTCCTAACTCTGCTGCTATCTTGGCTTCCCCCTTCTAAATATCATTTTGATGACCATTCTAAATTAATTCTTGTTTTGGAATGCTATGGATGAATGTATTGCAATGCTTCTTTACAACCAATATCTTTTAGTCCTTTTCCTATGGAATAGAAACTTTCTACCTTCAACCCAGGAGAGCTGTAAAATAAGCTCCCTATATGTTTCCAATGTAAACATATTTGATAAAAGAGGCAGAGAAATCTTGATCAGACATACACCTTATCTTTTCATGACTATTGTTAAAGAATTTGCAACACTTCTTTATACCTTAAAATTTTCACTGAAAAATAAAGTGCTACTTCAAATGTCTTTAACTTAACAAGTTTATGTATCTTTGTTTTTATTCTCTGAGGAGCTCTTGTTTTTTATCTTTTTTCTATAAATGATCCAAGTAGAAATTCCTTGACATACTAGCATAAATTAACACAATGAGCCACTTACCTACACAACACTTCTGCTAAGTAACAGAAAGGTGAAAATTCCAATGTCGTATTAAAACTCTTAGTCATTGTCTGTATGTGTGATGTTGAAAAGTGTAGTAATCAGTATTAACAGCTTTTCTCTTGAGATTGCAGTTTCTAGCTAATAATCTCCTTTATAAAGGGTTTAGATAGAGGAATGGAATGAAAAAGTCACATATTTGTCTTTATGTTACTCATTATAGCATATCAACCCATAATTTTTAAGTTACACAAAAATATTCTCTAATAGAAGTAAAATGGCATATGCTTATTTCACAATGCCTTAGAAAGGCAGTTTTCTCTTTTTATTTATTTTGCAAATGCAGATTTTATCACTTGTATTTAAATATTGTTTAGTAGAGTTAGTAGTTTTCTTGTACTTATACCTAGAAAAACAGTGTAATTTGGGTACTATGCTGCGTCTTTATAGAATAAAAAGTCCCATGATAACGGGTGAAATAGAATGGAGGGGTAGTTTGAAGATCATCACACTTTCTAAACATAGTAACAGATTCACATATGTATTAGGCAGCCTAACATATTCTAACTTAATGAAATGATTTATGTTTTCAAGTCGTTAATTCTAAACTATTCATATACCAATAAAGCACTTCTATACCACTCTCTATGTTAAGATACTTTGGAAATTAAAAAAAAATACATATAAATAAATCATCAAATCCTCTCCTGTTGCTTAAAAAGTAGTTTGATTTCATGAGAGAAATCACATTCTAGTTATAGATTTGTCAGTTAATGAGTGTAAAATTTTATTCAGGCTATATGATTGTTTTTTACACTATTACTCTTTGAAACTAACTCATCTAGTATTAATATTTATCTTACAGGAACAGTGTAAGAATATATGAGCTAAGATATACAATAATCAATCAATTCTCATTGTGTGGATTTGTTCTTATTTATATATTTCTATGTACTTCTCAGATGTGTTCTTATTAAATATTTTATTTCATGGTATTTACCAGGTATTTTATTTCTTCTGCAATACTTAGTAAAGAGCTGAACATATGATAAAAATTTTATAATACTTCTTTGATTTACTAATCCTAGGTGAGAATATATATTTACTTTAAACCCTTCTTAAACTATGCTTTGTTGATTGCATTTACATTGGCATAATTTTTGTCTTTTCCTTTTCTTCTTTTTTAAATTACTTTCATTCTCATTGTGGTTTAGAATTTCTTGTTCAATAATATTTTCTTCAGTGGCTAAGTCAGTAATATAATTACTGTCTAAGGCTATACCACTTCTTCCTTCTTCGGTGTTATGATTTAGACTTAGTGAGCCAATAGATCCCAAATTGTATTTTTCTATTCACTGGCATCCAAAGAGCTCAAGGATTCTGGAAAAAAAAATCACAGAGTCAACTGGATTATTTTATTTTAAATTCAGAGTTACAAATCTCAAAGGATATTCAATAGCACCAAAAATCCTTATTATCCTTCCACAATGTATTCACTCTCACATGTTCATAATGATAATATTCTACAAACTTCCATACACAGTTTGCTAAGCTAATTCTTCTGATATTAAGCAAATATAATTCATCAGACACAATCAACATCATCATTCTATCACAAATTTCCCAACTTGTCTACATATGCTTCTATTATTTTCTTTCTCATGGTTAACATACCTGGACTGTTCCCTTTATGAAAATCCATTCCCTCAAATCTGCCTCTCATTGGATGAGATTATTCTCTTCATTACTTAGCATTTTTTTTCTTGTAAAAGTTTACATTGGCCTCACATTTGCCTCCAATTACTACTTCAATTTTAATTTTCTCTAAAAAGAAACTCAAAATAATTATGAAGTAGTAAATATAGCTTCTAGCCCTTTCTTTAACCCACTGAATCTGATTTCTTTCCTTCCTTTCTATTGAAAATGTTTCATTTGGTCAAAATTACTCAAAAACTGTCTTGCTGACTCCATGATGACACCAAATACAAGATATCTCAGAGCGTTATTTATTTCTTCATAACTTTCATAATGATATGTCATTTTGCTTATTTGTTTACATTTAATTTTTATCTTAGGCACTGGAATATAAAACTCCTGAGAGATGGATCATGAATTTCATAATTTAGCACATTGCTTGAAAATATTAAGAAATGCATTTTAAATTTTATTTTATTATTTTAAAATTTATTTTGAAATAATTTCAGGCTTACAAAAATTCACAAAAATAATTCTTATATTTTCTTTATTTTGCTTTCCCAAGTATTAGTGTCTTACATAAGAGTGCATTTATTGAAATTAAGAAATCAATATAGTTTTAGTAATTAACCTACTGATCTTACTCATCTTTTGTCAATAGTCCCACTAATGATCTTTGACCAGGATCAAAATTACAGCCACATATTGCATGTAGTCTTCTTTATTCTAGGAGAGTTCCTCACTGTTGGTTATTGAATAATGTCCCTATAAATGGCATGTTCAATTCCCAACTCCTGGTCTTGTGGCTGTGAGCCTGTTTTAGTTTCCTAGATTGCTTACATTGAATACCATGATATTGTTAGGATTGAACAATGGGAAATTATTAGCCTACAGTTTTGAGGCCAAGAAAATGTCCAAATCAAGATGTAATCAAGGCAATGCTTTCTTTCCAAAGATGAGTTGCTGGCAATCCTTGGCTCCTCTGCCACATGGCAAGGCACATGGTGGCATCTTCTGGTCTCTCCCTTCACTTTTGGATTTGTTGTTTTCAGCTTCCTGCTTCCATGGCTTTCTCTCTCAGTTTGTAGTCATTCTGTTTATAAAGGAATCCAGTAATAAGATCAAGACCAATCCTGAATGCCATGAGTCACAACTTAACTGAAGTAGCCTCATTAAAAGGCCCTACTTACAATAGGTTTACATCCATAAGAATGGATTAAATTTTAAGAACATGTTTTTCTTAAAATTTCTTAAAACCTTTAAGGCACCATATTCCATCCTCTGGACTCCAAAAAGATATGTTCTTTCTATATGCAAAATCCATCCATTCCATCACAATATCCCAAAAGCCTTAAGTCATTTCAGTAACAATACTAAGTATAAAATCTCTTCAAAATCAGTTTTAGAGGTAGTGTCCTGGGCAAAATTTTCCTACATCTGTGGATCTTTGAAACCTGGAGAAGTTATCTTCTTCTAATATGCAATGGAGGAACAAGCATAAGATAAACATTTCCATTCCCATAGGGAGAAATTAGAAGGAAAACAAGGGTCATTGGTTCCAAACAATTCCAAAACCCAGAAGGTCATATTCCATTATATTTTATATTCTATGGAATGATGTTTTGTCCTCCTGGCCTGATGGCATGGCAGTCCCACCATTCCAAAGTGCTTGTGCAGTGGCCATGCTCTCCCTGAACAATGGAATGAGGGCTCCACCCTCTTCAAGCATTGGGGTGACAGTCAGACTGTCTGTAATCCCAGGTCATCTAAGAAAACTGAGATGGTAGCAGTATTCCTGAACAAAGGGACAGAAGTTTCATCTTCTCCAAGTGCTGGGAAGATTCAACCTTTCCACACATATGGCTGGGCCCACTTCCTTGGGCTGAGACTATGTCTCAGGTCCAGACCTCAGCTTCCATTGTCCTGGCTTTGAAGTAATTTTTCTTTCAATCTGTCCCTTTTCAGTTCCTTTTATTCCAGGCTGGCAATGGTTCCTTTCATACAAATCTCACAAAAAGCTTGTTGGTTTTGCATGTAGTACACAGGGGTCTAATCCATGAGACATAGAATGTAGGACATTCCAGAGATCCTTCCTATACAAGTGCATCTCTAATATTAACTTTCACTGAAATGGCTAAAAGGATCCATGCTCAGTTAAACCCTCGAATGGAGAACTAGTCTCTGGGGACTTGATTTCCCCAAACTCAGAATTTTTTAAACCATCAATTTTTGGTTGTGCCCAATAGTACAGTTCCCAGCTTATCCATTTCTTCTCTCATTTCCATTTCTTCTCATCTATTATAATTTCCACCCCAAGTTTTCTTATATAATTTGCAAATTTTCATTTTTACATTTAAACCCCTCATTGATTTAATGTTGATTCTTGTTCATTCTGTGCAGTATGCATATTATTATATATTTTCCCAGTGGCAGTTAGTAATCACCCAGAGCTAACTAAAGGATTCATTTGGGAGTTCCAGGAGACCAGAAGTGCATCCTGCAGCATCCTTGAAAGAGTAGAAGGAGGAAACTGGCCATCTGCAGAGAAGATTCGTAAGAGAGCACTCCACGGAGGCCAGTGTCCATCCTCCACTGGAGGCACAACCCACCTCAGGAGCTATTCTGCAGCTGGAATTGGAAGCTCTAGTTCCCAAAAATGGGGGAGGAGGAGATGGTTGGACACCAACATCAGCTACTGATTAGTAAAATTGGCAAGCTAAAGTATAATCCTAAGAACAGCTAAAGTTTTAACCTGTGCAAGTCAGAAAGAGGCTGGTAGCCACCATCTTAACTCTGCGCATGACACAATGGAAAGTGGGGCTGACTGAAAATCACAGTGCTGGCAGGGACCAGCTTCTTTATATCTAGAACAGATTGCCACTTTAGCTTAAGCCCCAGCCCCATCTCAGAGAGGGAGGAAGCTGGGGGGAGCTGTGCCAGCCTCTCAAGGAAATAACAGGCCATACCACAGAGGCCAGTGATAATCCTACTTTAGTGGTGCAAGCCACCCCAGGAGCTATTCTGTGGCTCTGGGTGATTACTAACTGCCCTGTAGCAGGAGCTGATTCTAGGAGCACCTTACTCTGCTGCTGTCTTGCTGGTTGTCTCTCTCCCTCATTTTTGAAAGGCAGTTTTGCTGGATATATAATATTTAGGTAACAAGTTTTTGCTTCCCACTGTATTCTTTCCCCTTTGGTTTCTGATAAATTTATTGAGGCTCCCTTGTATGTAGCACAATGCTTCTCTCTTGTGGCTTGTGGCTTTCAGAATTTTCTCTCTTTCACATTCAAAATTTTGATTATAACATAGCATGATGTGGGTCTATTTGGGTATATCCAGTTAGGAGCTTTTCGAGTATCTTGGCTGTGTATATTCATGCCCTTAAGTTTGGAAATTTTCAGCCATTATTTCTCTGAATATTCTCTCTGTCCCTTTCCCTCTTTCTTCTTGTTCTAGAATTCCTACAATTCATACATTGGCATGGTTGATGGTGTCCCACAGTTTACTTAGTATGTCCACTTCTGTTCTTTCTTTCTTCTTTCTGTTCCTAGACCAAATGATTTCAATTGTCTTATCTTCAAGTTCACAGATTCTTTCTTCTAGCTCTGCTCTATTGTTGAAATCCTCTAGGGAATTTAAAATTTCTGATACTGTGGTGTTTACCTCTGTATGTTTCCTCTCAAAATTTCATTTCCTATCTTTATATTCTCTTTGAGTTCACTTATTATTTTCTTGATTTCCTTTAGTCCTTTGTCCATGTTTTCTCTGTGAGCATATTTAGCATTATTTTTTTTTAATCATTTTTTTCTAGAATATCCCAGGTCTGATCCTCCTCATTAATTGTTCTAATCTTTAAGAGTCCCTTTTGCCTTGGACTATGATTTCCTCTTTCTTTTATGTATTTAAATCTTTTGTTAAATCCTGGATATTTTAATATTTTACTGTTTATCATTGGAATTTAGATTCTGAAGAATAAATTCCTTATGCTTCTATTCAACTAGTATTATGGCAGACCTTGCCTTGTATGGCAAGAGCTAAACAAAAAAAGAGAAAAAGAGGTAACACCTTTTCTAGTTTTGGAAAATTTTAGAAATTACCTTTTCAAGTGCTCTCCTTCAGAGCTTAACCATACAATGAGTTTAGAGACTAGCTCTAAACCAAAGCATAGGGGCCGCCTGTGTCCTTTCTGCACATGCTTCTTGTCTTGAGTATATACTTTTTGCTATAGAAATTTCCTCCACTTGTATAGACTGTGCCCTCTTCCCTAAGAAGCAGTTTGTTCACCATTCCAGGTACTTACTGAATGTTCTACAGGCAGCCATTTCACTGCTTTCATGCAGCATATGTAGATGCAGTTTGTGAACTGCCATCTACTTGTAGGGCATGTTCTTGGATGTTAAGTGTTTTAATTTGCTAAAGGTTGCCAAGCAATGTACCAGAAATGGATTGGCTTTTACAATGGGGATTTATTAATTTAAAAGCTTACAGTTCTGAGGCCTTGCGAGTGTACAAATCAAGGCATCACCAGAAAATGCATTCTCCATGAGCTGCAGCTGTAGGTGAACAGGTACACAGTGGAATCTGCTCATCTCTTCCCTCTCCTCTGGGACTCACTGCTTTCAGCTGCTGACTAAAATGGCTTCCTCTCAGCTTCTGTGTTCCATTGACTTCAGCTTCTGGCTCCCATGACCTACTCTCTCAGCTTCTGGGTTCCCCTGTCTCTACAGCTTTTTTCTCTATCAGCAGCTTTTTATTCCTCTGTTTATAAAGGACTCCAGTAAGAGGATTAAGACCAACCTTGAGTCACACAATGTAATAAAAGGTACTTAACAGAAGTAATTTAATCAAAAGGTCCTATCTATAATAGGCACACAAAAATAGATTAATCTAAGGATATGATTTTCTGAGGTCCACAAAAGCTTCAAACTACCACAGAGTCCCTCAGTCCGTCATCAGACAAATTGGGCTAGACATACAAGCTCCTAGTATATACACAAGTGTTACTCTCCTCCCTCTGCACGTGGGGATCTGCACTGAGAGCACTGTCGGCTCTGTGCTGAGCTAGTGAGGGGTGGCGGAAGGGTCCAGTCAGAGTGCCAGGAGAACCCTACCACTTTTAAGTGGACTTTTTCTTGATTTGGTGCTTGGTCTGTTATTGCACTATTTTAACACTTTTCTGGAGCTTTGAGAAAGATATTTCTGTCAGTTCATACTGGATGTTCAAAGTTACTGTTGGGAAACATAGCCCTGGAGCTTCTACTCTGCCATCTTTTTTTTTTGGTAATGCTATTTAACTTTATTATTATTATTTTTTTTACCTTTTAACACATTTATTTATTTATTTTTCCAAAATGTACAATCAATGTTATTTGGTATAATCTCATAGTTGTACGTTCATCCTTCTTCTGTTATTAGTGCATTATTCTAATAATAAAACAAAAAACAAACTGAAAACTCTACTCCTAATCACCTCTCAATCTCTCTATACTTCACTTGCTGTACTTATCTGTTATTCTGTTTCTAATTTTTTGTATATACTTTATATATATATATATTTTTAAAGATGCTTAAATTACATAAATGTTACACAAAAATTACAGGGATTCCCATGATCCCCACCTCCCACACCTCCCATAACATCCCACATAAACATCTTTCATTAGTGTGGCACATCACCTGCAATGGATATACACATCCTGGGGCTTTGCCACTAAGCATGGACCATAGTTCATATTGTAGACCACACTCTCTCCCACACAGTTCTGCATGGTATATGCTGATATAAAATGGCCTTTATCTGTCGTTGTAATGTCACTCAGCATAATTCCCAAGTCCTGAAAAAGCCCCTGTATTAAAACTGCTTTTCCCTTCCCTGCCCCGAAAGCATCTAGTGGCCATTGGCTCCACTTCACTGTTATAATTTCTTCCATTGCTTGAATCACAATATGTCTACAACAGAATACCATTAAGTCCACTCTAGTTCATAGCTCTTCCCCCAATCCTGAGAAGTCTGAGATGGTGATGTCCACTTCACCTCTATCACTCTGCCATCTTGATAGGAGCAGGTCAATCGTATTTTTATATCTTTTATATGTTTCTTAAAATTTTGTTCCTATAACTTTTCACAATTCTCTTATGTTTGTGCTTATTTAATTTATTTTGTTGTTATTTTAAATTGGATTTTATCTTCCATTCTGTTCTATAGCTGAATATGCTTTGCATCTAGGAAGGCTATTGACATCCATTTGTTAATTTTATACACTACAACTTATTGAATTTGCTTTTGGTTTGAGCTAATTTTATCATCAAGTCTCTAGAAATTTTTAAGTATACTGTTGTATCATCTACAAATAAACATATTTTTACTTACTCTTTATTTTTTTCTTTTAATTGATTTCTATTATCTAATTGCATTGGCTAATTTTTCTAGTAGAGGGTATTTTCAATCTCAGCACAAAAAACGTTTTGGGTAAAAAATTTTTGCTGCTTGGTAGTGGTCTTGTGCATTGCAGAATGTTTAGCAGCATCTCTGCTTTTACTCATTGGATGTCAATAAGTAAATGCCTGTCCTCTAAAGTTGTTGCAGCCAAAAATGTCTCTGAACATTATCAAATATCGACTGGGAGGAAATCTACTCTGGGTTGGAAACCATTGTTCTAATACAATGTGGAATTATAGTAGATACAATAGGCATTCAGGCATTATTCCTGAAGGTGAATAGTGGAAATGTTTCTACCATTTATCCATTATTAAGATAATGGCTTTAGGAAACACACACACACATACACACACATATATAAATAGATTTTATATGATTTTATATTACATATTTTTTATGTCTTATATACAGTTATATTATCAAAGTGTACATAAGTGCCTATTTTTGTTATCAAGAATATATGAAGAATATTTTAAGGGGATTTCAGCAACTTATTGTTCCATAGATCTATTCCTACTATGTATTATATTATTGGATTATCCAATATTAAACTAACTTTGAATTCTTGGAATAAATTCAACTTGGTCACATACAATATTTTTAATTTGTCATTGAAATCCTGTTTGTTAATACTTTATTTGTATTTTTGTATTGACAGATAAAAAATTCATAAGGAATATCAATCTGTAGTTCTCTTTGTCGTGCAATCTTTATCAGGTTTAGGTATCAATGTTATATTTGTTCCATAAAAAAATATAAAGTTTTCCTTTATTTTCAAGGTTCTACAAAAAATATCAGAATGTTAGGACTATTTGGTCCTTAAAGGTTTGACAGAATTCCCCTGTAAAAATATCTGGGTCTACTGAGACTTTGTGGGGATGGTACAAAATCTGTTTCTTAGTATAAATTGGTTCCTTTAACCATTTTAACCCTAATGAGATCAAATTTGGTAATGTATATATAATTTATAATATAAATGGATATTAATCATTTAATCAAATTTTTCAAATTTGTACAGTGACTTGCAAAATAGCCTTACATTCTTTTTTTAAAAAATTTCTTCTTGGTTTCTGGGTTATCACCCTCCCCCAGTTGTAATGTGAAATTTTAACGATATCTTGGCTGGATAGAAAATCCTTGGTTCATACTTGCTTTTTGAAAATATTTTTTTATTGCTGCCTCAATATTCATGTTAAATTTGAAAAGTGTGATACCTGACTTTTATATTATTTCATCTTTTTGCATGAAAACCTGGAGGATTTTTCTGAAGTCTAATAGTTTTACTAGCATATGTCTCAGAGTTTATGATTCAAATTCTGGGTACTCGGTTTGTTCTTTTTTTTATGCAAATGTTGGGATTGAATCATATTATCCACAAAGAATATGCTCATGTCTTAATCTGTATTCCTGTGGGTGTGATTCCTTTTGTAATAGGAACCTTTTGAAGAATGAAGTTTTAGTTAAGGTATGGATAAGTTGAACCAGGTGTGTCTTAATGCACATGACTGGAGGGGAAATTGGAAACAGAAGCCAAAAGAATCCAAAAGCCAGAAAGGGAAGAGAGAAAACCATGTGATGGAGGACTGTCAGATCCAGAATGCTGCAGATTCCAGAAGAAAGTATGGTTTATTCAACATCTTGACTTTGAAATCAAGGACTTAAAGCCTCCAAACTATGAGCTAATGAATTCCTGTTATTTAATCCAACCATTGGGTGCTATTTGTTATGATAGCTATGGAAAACTAAGACAATATGTTTTGTTTCTTTTTTTATTTTGAAGTCTATTTTGAATTCAAAGTTTTAATATTAGTTTTGCCACTTTGTTTTTGTTTTTCTTCTTCAGACTCTAATTATTTGAATATTATTCCTGTCTTTCATTTCTACCACTTTCTTTCTGCTATTTCTTACTTTTTTTCTTTTTATCTCATTTTATTTGGCTTGCCTGTTTCCTAGACTTTTTTCAGTGCCTTCTATTTAATATTTATTTAGGTATGGTCTCCCTTGGGCATCTTGTAACCTAAATTTATTTCTGAAGTATTTTTAAAAACTATTTTCTTCCAATTCCCTCTTAATTTCCATCAAGTATTTTTGTTTATTATTTCATCTTTTTTATGCTTGGACATTTATGTTCTTAGTTTTCCTGAACTGCAGTTTTAAGATTTGTTTTTATGTCCCCAAATGTGAATTTTATGTATTTAATCCTTTAACCCACATTAGAGTTGTTTTACAAATTTCTCCTGCTTCATCACTTTTTTTTTTTTTAAGTGAGCAGTAGATCGGTTAATCAGCTGAAGTATGTGATTTTTTTTTTTTTTTTTTTTTTGGTAATAACTCCTTATAGATTATTTTCCCTTCTTTTCAGGTTTGTGGATTGAGGGAAGGAGGATTACATGATCTGTAGTTCAATACAGTGCTCTTCTATCAGGAGAAAAGTCAAAATTTTTAGCATGCCATTGTTAGACTGTGTTGATGGAAAGGTTTGCATCTCCTCCAATACCTGGATCCTCTTTTACTTGTATGGATTTAAAGTTTTCTCTTTTACCTCTTTTCACCTTCTCTACTCAATTGCCAAAGTACGTGTCTCCTTTTCTTTATAGCAATTTCACCCACATCACTGATGTCTGTTAAAGACTGCTACAGAAGGTTATATTTACTGTTAAGTCCCTTCACTGTAATCTATGCTCTGATCAACCAGGGCAGTTTTAACATATTTTCATTTATGGTGGGCTGAATCTTTCTGTCAAGGGTTTATATAAAGATTAGGCTCATTGATAGCTCCCCTCCTTTCTTTCTCCCATGGTTTGTTCCAACCTTACCTTGGTTGCTGCAAGGGCTTGAAGTGGTACAGAAGCACTAGAAATTTCTTTTTAAACTTACAGTTATTTTGAAGTTAGGCAGTCTTGGTCTTTAAGATATGCTGAGGGAATGTATTTTACATATCTCTGTATATTGTAGTTGTTTTTGTAGTACATTGTGTTTAAAGGAAATATTACAAGATCTAGATTTAGATCTAGGCAGAAGCTTTTTTATGCAGTTACCTTTTAAGTGGCTGAATAAATTGATAAACAGAATGATTTTATTTCCTGTGGACCTTGGATTTTGTCATTGGAATAATTTGAACTGTGAGAAATCTGCAAATTATCTTGACCTACTCTTGTAGCATGATTTTTTTTTTTGATTTGCATTTTGGTATTTACAATGCCAGTTGTATATTTCTTTAGATACTGAGACTTGTCTGTAACATCATTAAGTTTTCCATATGCAATGTAATACCTGACACATTTATTTTTAAGGTAACTGCTGGAAAAATGTTTTTTTATAAAATAGTTCTCACTGGAATAATAATTATTATTTTTACTTCTTTTGATAAAGATAACCGCTATTTATTTAACTATGTTTTCTTTATTCTTATGACTTCCCAGAAAATTTTCAGTAAAAGCGTGACTCTCTTTTGGAAATTATAAAGGCTCTCATTAGTTTCATGATTATAGGCTTGATGTTATGCTTATATTTTATTGAATTTCTTTATTTCTTTATTGGAAAATGCTATACTTCTGTGGAGAAAACAGTGAAGATTATACTTAAAAATTAAGAAATTTTAAGTATAATTCTTAGTCTTTAGTCTGGACCAGTAACAGACTAAAATGGAAAAACTTTATCAAGTTTCTTACAACTTATCAGGTAATAAATAGGCACATTGTCTTTCCTGTAGTACAATTATGAGTTATAAGATCTTGTCTCCTTCAGGTATTTCATTCCCATGAGGCAGTGATCAGTTTATTGTAAGACTAATTTGCTTATGATATCCTCCATTCATCAATATTTTTTAAAGCTAAGCATGCATATGCTTGGAGTAAGATTGACCCTTCTCTGACAGGAATGGAAGCCAGGACCAAGACCAGTCTCCACTAGGTTATCTAGCCCATCATCTGGGGTAGAAGAGATACTTCAGAAACCCACCCATATTTGCACATCAGCACTCATAAATTTACCACAACTATTGGCCATGAGTCCACTGGTAGTAATATAATTTTGGCTTAATGTGTATTTATGTCAGGCCACACAAGAATCTTAGAGGTCACAATGTTCTTCCACATTCTAATCTCTGTGAATCTTCATAACTCTCAAATATGTCCTTTTTTCTACTTTTCTCCAACTATAGAAACCCTTCCACTGCATCGCACAGAATCTTTGAACATCATCACCAGTAAGTATATAACTTTTAAATACCATGTATCTTAAATGGGCCTTTTAGTGCCAATATTCCCATATTCACATCACTTACTTTATTTATCTACACACTAGAATACATATCCAAGTATTTTACACACCCACATGTTACCACACGTGAAGTATGCATACTTTTATTAAAACATAAGTCCACTTTTGAATAAAATCCCTTTATATCTCAATAAGTAAAGAGTATGGCTTCATTAGTTCTCCTGTTTCCATTATATCATTAATAATTTTCTCTCTAGAAGATCAATCCCATTATCAAACACACAGGCTAGTAATTCTTTAATCTTAAAAAAAGAAATAATTATTTATTTCTATTTCCCCAATTCCCTTAATAACTATTCATCAATTTATTTACTTTCTTTCTTTTAAAAGAGAACTTTGCTAAGTTTCTCCCCATCACATTATACCAGTTACTGTCATTTCAGTCACCAGAGATTTCCACATTCCCAAAATTGATGGCTAATTATGTGTCTTCATTTTATTTTATACATATCAACAGCATTTGCTAAAAATTACTTTTCCATTTTTCTTGCTTTACTTTCTTGACTTGAAGAACATCACAATTCTTCGTTTTCTTTCTACCTTATTGGTAAATTCTTGATCATCTTGTCTTGTTCTTTTGGTATTGTTGTGTCCAAGTACCCTCCTCTTCCTTTTTCTATTCCTTCTCCTCCCCCTCCGTTTTCACCTTTTTCTTCTTCCTCACCTAATTTCATTTACTCATTTGTGATCTAACTTATCTCATGGCACTATGAATTTCCCAAATTTATGCATTTACCCCAGGCCTCTTTCTCCTCCTTTAGATTCATATATTAACTAACCCCTCAATATGTCTACTCAGATGTCTAATTGGTGTCTTGGACTCAACTTAACCAAGATGCAACTCTTGATTTTTACCCAGGCCTAATACACATTATTCATCCACAAACTCAATTGACAGAAATTCTATAATATCAATTGCACTTGCCAAAATCCTTGGCATAGTATTTCATTTCTCTCATTGCCATACTATACATCAAGTTTGCAAAAAATATCTTTTACTGTATTTTCAAAATTAACTCAAAATCCAAACACTTCTCACATGCTAAATTGTAAACACCTATTCTAAACATTGTAGTAGCCTGCTAAATTGTCTGCCTTCTTCTAGCCTTGGCTACTACCCTCTTCCCTAGCCCTTTTTAATACACTGGCCAACGTGGTCCTTCTAAAACAGAAGTCAGAACATGTCACTCTTGTATTGGCTCTCTGCCACACTCAGAGTAAAGACTAAATCCTTAAAAAAGACCTAAAATATCTAAAAGATCTGACTTGCTTTTATATCTTACATCTGATCCTACTAACTGCTTACTTACTGACTGCTCTGTAGCCACACTGACTTCCTTGTTATACACTGGAAAATGCTAGACATTTTTTTGCCTTTGCAATAGCTGACTTTGCTCAAATTTATTATTTCTTAAGTGAAGTTTATCTGGACCATATTACTACCTACCATCAGCTATATCCTATGGTACTCTCAGTCTGCTTTATACAACCTTGCTTTTTATTTTCCAAAGCAATTCTCATTCTCTAACCAACTATATATTAACATGACCAAATACCTGTAAGAGTGCCTGATATATATATGATTCAAATATTACATATTAAATAAATAAATCAACAAATGTATAAATAAATAAATGAAAAAATCATTAAATATGTTTCACATATAATATCATTCTAAAGGAGAAAGACTTTATGTGATAAGGGTGATCTTTCTGATATACTATTTACCCCAAATCCATGTTACCACATTATTGTTTGGAATTACGCTTTAGGAAATATGTAAAATCTCTCTACAAGCAATGAAATAACCCCATATTTCCTGATTAAAAAATATGGATTATTCCATAGCTTTTTAGCTGCTTTTATCTCTTGAAAAATATAAATGGAATTGATATCCTTGTCTGTCATATATTTTATCTTATTTTTCTTGTTTTTGTTACTAAGATGAGAACTCCAAGAAAGGGGAAATAATTTGTATACTAGAGATTATCAAAGGAAAATTACCATCTATATGGTAGTAACTCAAAGAATTCATTCTTCATAATAATAATATATTTAATTTTCTGTTTTATATTATATTCTATATGAAATAGTTATATTATAATACTCAGAATATTATTGTATAGAATCACATAGGAGATTCTGATAATACTGCTTGTGAAAAAAATATTGTAGAGGTCTTAGGGCCAAATGAAATTGTTTAATAGTGTCTGAATTAATTTTATCACCATGAAAAGGGTAAGAATTTGTTCAATTTTCACTCACTGCACAAAGCATTAGATAAAAGATGATGTTCAATAATAGCATATCATTTTGAGTCTTACCAATCCTTTCAGCTTTGTTATAACAAAAAGGCTATTAGCTTTTATACTGTTGTGCTGAATTTTGATGATTTCTGACAGTCTTTACTGAGAAGCTCAAAGGAATGAGAATTGCCAATCAAATAACGTAAGAGTTCATTAAATTTACCAGCAACAAAAAAGCTGCTTCTTTCCCTTAACTTTTTGATGTGTTCTATTTTTCTAAAACTCTTCTCACAAATTATTTAGAAGGTACTAAATATATCTTATTTCTGTGTGCTCAAAGATTTCTCCTTAATCAAGAGAATAGTTAATTCTTAACTTTAGAATTATCATATTAATACACACCAAATTAGGCACAAAATTATTAGGTAAATTAATTAAGTATTTGTATTAATGTAGAGTAACAGTAACAAAATACTATGCAAGATATTTTATAGCATTTTACAAAGAAGACATACTACTCTAATTTTATTTCTTGTATGGTGCTCCTGGAAATCTCCTCAAGAAGAGGAAGCAGCTTTCTTGATTTTTCCCAAATCCTGCTGCCTGGAATATCTTTATATTCACACTTAGAATCATAGAAGGAAAAGTATTTCCAATTGCCCTTGTTTACATTTTCTGTAAATAAAAATAATATTAGGTTGTTAAAATATGTAGAATGAAGGTGTTGATAAAAATAATTGAGAGAACCCTAGTAATAACTAATATATGTAAACCGTTTCATTGTAAAAACTTTTCAACTTTTCAATTACGTGAAAATGTACATGTCCTTTGTACTAAGTACTCTAGGAAGATTGAATAAAACTCAAAAATTTTTTTCTATATGACAACCTCTGGAGGCTTGATATGTTTTCTGCTCCCATTTTATAGAAGAACAACTCAAGGCTCATAATTATTAACATTTTTCAAAGTTATAGAGCCATTTCCCAGAGATTTTATTTCTGCTTGTTTTGTCATGAAGAATGAAAATGAGAAATGGTGTCGTTTGTGCTAAACAAGTGCTAAAATAA
Source organism: Tolypeutes matacus (assembly GCA_026826555.1). NCBI lineage: Eukaryota > Metazoa > Chordata > Mammalia > Cingulata > Chlamyphoridae > Tolypeutes > Tolypeutes matacus. Next base: position 5,140,816 of record JAKSZT010054458.1, read on the forward strand.
GAAAGCATGGCAAATGCTGACTAAGGACTCTAAGAATCTTTTTGTTTTTAACAAAAAGTAGGAGCAGGAGTAATTGGCCAAATTCTTAACTACAAGGGGCCAGATCTGGGCACTGTGAATGAAAAATATAAAGCTAAGATAGGGAAGCGGCTGTGGCTCAATCAGTAGGGCTCCCGTTTACCATATGGGAGGCCCCGGGTTCGGTTCCCAGGGCCTCCTGGTGAAGGCAAGCCCGCCCGCGCGGCGTGGTTAGCTGACCCAGCGAGCACAAGCAGCAAGGGGGGGGATAAATGAATAAATAAATAAAATCTTTAAAAAAAAAATTGTTCTTTAAAAAAATAAATAAATAAATAAAGCTAAGATAAAAGGAAGTATTGAAAGGTACTACAATCAACAGAACTACAAGCAGAAATCACTAACAATTACCCAGCCACAAAAGAAAACAAGAACACCACATTGGTTGGAAATCTAGATGAGCAAATGTGAGACTAACCATTACACCTCCAAGTTTCAGTATGTAGCAGGCTTCAGGGTTTATGTAAAGTGCAAAAGTACCACCATAAGAACCATATGAAAGAGAAACACTCAGTAGATAGACCGATATCTTACAGATATAAATAAATATTTTCAGGATGAAAGATGTCTACTTTGAATAATACGAAACCCAAATTAAGCATACAGAGACAGATAGGGTTGGGGATGGGGAAAAAGAAAGAAACAGAGAGAGAGAGAATGAGAAGAAAAGAGAAAAGAACAATCTGAAGAAAAGATGAGGGGAGACAAAAGAAGGATGCTAATTTCCAGAATATAATTCTCAGAAATAAAGATTTAATTTAATTTTAAGGAACATAAGATCAAATCAAAATGACACAAAATTTAGTGAAGAAATAGATAATACACCTAGGAGTAAAAATTCAAATCAGAAATGGAAAGATTAGAGCATTTGCCAGTGACAAAACAATGTGTTGCTATCAAATGCACTAAAAATGCAGAAGTAATAAAACTTGCAACAAGTGGAAAAATAAAAATATCAATGAATATCCCTGAAGAATTGAACTGGCATTAAAAGGATACTGAATACATTTAAATGATAGGCAAAAAGAAGGGAAGGAAGAAAAAGAGATTACTAGGGAACATTTTCATTGCTTATTGAAGAAATCAAAAGAAACTATTAAAATAAAATTCATTGTATTTTATAATTATATTATAATGGAAGGATAGTAAAAAATATAAAAATGTATAAATAATAAGTGAATCCCCCCCAAATGCAAATATAGTAAAAAATTTGATATAGTTTATATATTTAAAAATATTATGACAGAATTGAAATCCAGCATATTAAGTAAATAAAAAATATAAGTATTTTCAGATAAACTAATGAAGCAGAATCCACTTCATGCTGTATACCAGATATACACCTAAACAAAGTGATTAGGAAAGGTTTAAAAAAAAAAGCAAAACAAAGATAGTTCTTGTCTAATACCATTGTTCTGAAGCAGGAGTCACAGTTTTGCCATGAAATAAAGTAGAATTTAGTATACTTTAGATAGAGAAATAGATAGATGATAGATAGATAGATAGATAGATAGATAGATAGATAGATAGATAGATAGATAGATAAACAGATAAGAAAAGGAAAATTATCACACTAAAGGCTTCATTTACCATTAAAAACATGATGGATATTAATAAAATATACAAAATTACAACTTTCATAAAGCAGAAATGACAGGAGATGAAACACTATTAGATAGACATGTATAGGAACTTTTAACATAGCTTTTCCAACAGAAAAGTTATGAAGAATGTAAATATAATTTATTTACAAAAATAAAAATCAAAGTAGTTACTCTAAGAAGAATCAATTTTAGGGGGAAAAAGTGGTTGCAGAAAGACAATGTAAAAATCTATAGTCCCGGGAAACGGATGTGGCTCAAGAGGTTCGGCATCCGTCTACCATATGGAGAGACCAGGGTTCGATCCCCAGTACCTCCCGGTAAAAAAAAAAAAAAAAAAAAAAAAAAAAAAAATCTATAGTCCCAGTCTAAAATAGAGATAATGATGTGTTGGATAGTGATGATGGAGGAAGTGAATACATTTGAGATTTACTTTGGAGAAAAAAATAACGTATCTCTCAATATATGGATGTTTATCATGACAGAAATGAGGGATAGTGGAAAAACTGCACTGTGTTTAATTCTGAAGGTTAGAATACAGAGGTAGAAGGAAAATTGTGGGAGTTATCAACATAGATGAGGTATTTAAAATAATGACTATTTATCCAATCATCCAAGCAATGGTTTAGGTGGGCAACATGGGAATCCCAGTGGCTTCCTTGTAATATTTTGGGTATCTAAGCACCTCTTAAAATATATTTATATATATACATAAATAACATTTTTGTAAGCAAATGCACATATATGCATATACATTTATATATCATTTTGCAAATGTTGGTATGTATTGTGAAAATTTTGATTTTTACCCACAATAAAAAAATAAAATTAAATTAAATTTAAAAAAAAAAGAGAGAGAGAATATAGGGGATTCTGATAGACCTAACACCCTCTCCTTTTTCTCCTTTCCCCTCTCAATAACATTTTACATACATATGGTACATTGGTTACAATTGATGTACAAATATTGAAGCATTGCTGCTAACCATGGTTAATTGTTTACATTACAGTTTACATTTTGGATCATATACTTTTACAGGTTTTGAAGAAATGAAGTGGCGTGTATCCATTATTGCAAGATTATGCTGAACAATTCTAATGTGTACGAGTGCTCTAAATTCTATCAATTCTATTCTTCCATCCCCCTCCCCTCGGAAACTATGGTAACCTCTAAGTTACAATTTTTGAAAAATATGATTCATAGCTACTTGCAATAATAATTAGGGCTTGGAAAAAATAAAATAAAATAAATAAATCTATACCTTCATGCCTTCCTTTTACCCTAAGCCTTCAAAAAAAAAAAAAAAATAGAAATGAATACAAAATGAATCAAGAAAAGAAATGTGTTTGTATTTTTAGACTTGTTATGTGAAAGAAATAAACTCCTAGTTGGATTAAGAGGCATTTAGGGTTTGTAAATAGAACTTTAATTTATAAACCTAATGCCTGACACGTTTTAATAATTGCTTCTTTTATGTTTCAAAGCAGTGTGTATTTTCTTTGTTGTTAGGTAGGTCCAGAGTTTAGTACATATATGAATGATCAAGCTTAATAGTGTTTTAAAATCTATTACTAACAAAATTTCTGACTTGATCTATGTTTCAATGAGCAAATTTATAATAACATATCCCAATCTGAAACTGAATTGTCAAAGTCTCATAATTTTGCCAATTCTTGCTTAATGTTACCAGGTGCACAGGAGTTTTGACTTTTTTCTTTATTACAGGTGAGTTGTTCTTCCTAGTCTTAGTTGTGACCATCTTTTCTACCAACAATTGTCTTTTTATTCGCTTATCTAATAAAGGTAAAAGTTTACATGTCCCATAAAAATAAATAAATGTGTCAATATTGAGCTGATGATAAAGAGCTGAAAGTGGTAAGAGGAAATCCAGTTCAGCATATTATTAAGGAAATCCATAGTGGGTAATGTTTTGAAGAGGAAGAAGTTGCCAATGATGTGAAATGCTGCTGAGATTTTGAGAAATATAGTGTCCATATAGAAGGTATTGGTGGTCATTGAAAAAACACTTTCATTAGAGTTATAGATGGGAGATTAGATTGTTAAAAGTTAAATAAGTCCTTAATAACAGAAATGTCATTAGAAACACAAGAAATGCAACATACACTGCAACAACCATTCACTTAAATATATATTAGAGAATTTCAGGTTCTGGCTATAAGAGAATAACTTACAATGAACAAGCCCACACACTGAAGAGAGGTATAAAAGCTGGATAAAATATATGACAACTCTTTGAAGGCACTGAAGAACAACAAACTCATTCAAGACTTGAGGGAATTCATCCTCAAGAGAAAATAAGCCTACAAGATAAACTTAACGTCACCCAGATTTTATTTTCCTGGCAGTTTTTCCCAAATCCTGATGTGAAGAAAGAGGGCTCACACAAAAAGTGAAGTTTTACTTTATTGAGGAGGTAGAGATTAGCATCTGGTCATCCAATGTGACTTGGACTCATGGAACAAATTCTCAAAATGGTAGGAATCACAAAGAAGGCCAAATATCTACATAGAAAGATCTTTCAAATGTGGACAAGTTTATAAATGTATATAAGCAAGGTGAGATTTCAAGAAGCCCAGCAGATTGCAATCATGGGAGGGTGAAGAGCTAATCTTAGATTTCAGCTAGTGTTGCTGAGGAGAGGGAGGTTGTAGTACAAACACTGATAACATAGATGAGCATGAGTAATCACCCTGAGTTTTCAGCTTAGAACACAGGTAGACTGAACGGAAGGTGAGAGGACTATTCCCTAGTAATAAGAACCATACCCTAGAAGTAATGTAAAAAGTGAAATGACTAACCCTAATAAAGTCTAAAAGCAAATGTCAGTAAAATCAAGATGAGGGACCAGTGTTCTATGTGACTGCCAGAAAAAAATAAAATAATCCTTTTAGTAGGAAAATAACAGCATCCAGAGAAATTTTTCAGTGAACATAATTTGCATATATGCAAATTGACCAGGCATGCAAGAAAAGAAAACAAAAACAGAAAATAATTGAATGAAAATGAAAAGAAAAACATGCACGTGAAATAGACCCACAGGTTATACCTATATCAGATTATTCTTCAGGGTTTTAAAAATAATCATATATAATATGTTCAAGAAATAAAGGAAAAGTACAAAATAGACAAAAAATGAGAAATTCAGAGGCATGGAATAATAAAAGAAATAAATCAAAATGAAATTCTTGCATTGAAAAGCATATTATCTGAAATTAAGAAATTTTTGAGAGGAGTGATTATAGACTAGTCCCCTGTTCAGGGCAATTGATGATGCCTCACCGTTGTTAACAGTCTTTCAGCTCATTAAATCAACAAACTCTGGCCATAAAGTTGTGGTCCTTGAAATTTATATATATATATATATATATAATTTCAGATTTTTACAATGTTTGTGGTCTGACAATGGCAAAAGCCACTCTACACTGGCTGGTGGTTAAGGTATTGAATGTATTTTTCAAATTTCTTACCATGGGCTTTTGTTATTATTGTTAGAACAGCCTCCTCAAAGTAGACTCATTTTTTTTTTAACTATACCTACAGTATTAGTCAGCCAAGGAGGTGCTGATGCAAAATACCAGATAACTGAGGGCTTTTATAAGGGGTATTTATTTTGGGTAGAAGCCATAAAACATAAGTTACTTTCCTCACTGAAGTCTATTGTCACGTTTTGGATCAAGATGGATGCCAATGTCTGCAAGAGTTCAGCCTCCCTCTTCCTCTGAAGGTTTATTATCCCAGCATCTTCCAATATCACCTGTAGGCTGGGATAAGTCTTGTCTCTCTCCCGGGGCTCATTCCTCTTCCAGGCTCAGCTGCTCTCTTCTCTCCACAATGTCAGCTGTAGACTATCAGATCTCTGTCTTCCCAGGGCCTCTGCTGTGTCTATGATCCATCTCTATTCCTCTGTTTTCTTCTCCTGTGTGTTTACTTCCCAGGGTAAATTCTATTTTCTGCTCTGCCATGTGGTTTTCTCTTCGAGTCCGACTGATGTGGCCCAATGAAAGCCTTAATCATTATTTAATCAAGTAAAAGTGAAACCTCTGAATCAGATATAACCTAATATGCCCAGAGGAACAAACCAGTTTACAAACATAATCCAATATCTATTTTTGGAATTCATAAACAATATCAAACCTACCTTCTTTGCTCCTGGTCTACATAACTTGGAATATGTCAGTTTGGTCATTGAATGAAGATTTCCTTACAAAAACATTCACTCTTGACCCATTCCTGGTTAATGATCAGGATGAAAGAGGTGGGGAGTTACATAGACTTATTTTGAAAATGTGAGATTCCCTCTTTAATTCTAGGCATTCTGTGTCTTTCAGTTTCTTTTCTTTCTTTTTTTTCCAGTTATACCTGTAATTTATTAAGGAAGGGAGGGTAGAGAAATGGGAGAAAATAACAAATTAAGGGTCCCAGGTAGAGAGGAAGGGGTTCAAAATAGATAAAGAGCTCTGATTTACAGACTAAAATTACCAATTACAGATTAAAAATGCCCAGGTTTTACTTGTGTGCTGTTCTGGAAGAAGGTAAAAGCTGGGGGAAGAATGCGAGAGGACGGGGATGAATGCAAGAGCAGGGGGAAGAAGGTGAGAGCAGGGCTCAGTTTCTTAAAAGCAAACCCTGACCTGCCTGGTTTGTACATCCACTGGATAATAGCCCACTTAAATGTTGTTTCAGGGATTCAAACTTAATTTTGGTTGTGTTAATATTTATATTATATATATATATATAAATGCCCTTGTCCCTTTTACAGATGATCTTATCCCTTTCACTTTAGATTCCTAGGCTATTAAGCAAATACCATGAAATGGTTTGGCTTAAACTATGGAGATTTTATTTTGCTCACAGTTCTGAGGCTGGAGAAAGTCCAAAGTATCATCATCAAGGTGAAACTTTCTTTCTGAAGACTGGCTTTCTGGAGCTAACTGCTGGTGATCCTTTCTCCAGTGTCACATGGCAAGTTACCTGGTGACATCTCCTAGTCTCTCTCTTCTCTTTCTTGTTTCATTGACCTCTCTTACTGCTTTGATGGCTTTTTCTCTCTTTGTCAGCATGTCATTGTCTTATAAAGGACTCCGTTAATAAGATTAGGACGCATCCTGGGCCATGCCTTAAGTAATCTTTCAGGTCCAACTTACAATGGGTTCACATTCACAGGAATAGATTAAATTTGAAAGCATGTTTTTTGCTTTTTTTTTCTTCTGGTGTACATAATCTTTCAAACCAGCAAACCTGCCAAATAAAATGTGTGGGAGAGCTTGAGGGATGATTGGAAATACAGGTGAAGTTATAGCTACTGGAATGGGTACAATGATTTTGTAATGGTGGTGAGAGAAATCCAACATCTAAGGATGCAACAGTTTAAACTCTTAGAAATATGAGATCTGGGAGAAACATAATCTTTCCTTCTAGAACTATCTCTAGAGACTTCTTTTCCAAGGAAAATAATTTGTGTGGCTCTCCCAAACTATTGGGACACCTTATATGTAACTGAGTTCTGGATATATCATCTTATGCCAAGTGACTTTTAGCACAATGTCATTTGCTAAAAAGAAACACTTTTCTCCTTAACCTCACAGCAGGGAATGACCCTAACTCCTCTGTCTTAAATGTAAATTCTTCTGGATTTCTTCCCCAGACAATATTATTCATTCCATGGGGAAGTCAAAAGCCAGATGGGTGGTGGGAGGTACAAATAAGACAGGAAGGATAGAATTTTCTTAAGCAATCACTCCAAAAACAAGGATTAGATTCAGTTATCCAAACTAAACTGAAGATAATAAGGTCTACCAGCCACCAGGAAACCACTGTCAACTTTGTTTCCTGACCTTCGTAGGTCGTATTTGAAGAAGTGTCCAAAATTACAAACAACACTTTTTTCCCCCAACGTTAACAGGTAGGCAGCATTGTTTTTCTTCTGTGGAAAACAGGAATAAATTTGCCTTGCTATTGTAAATAAAGGGAGTGAATTATATCTATGGGGTGGCCCCCTGTTTATAGAAACAGCACCTCAGCATTGGAAGAGGTCAGCCTCAACTCACTGTCCAAGGTTATTATAGATGGTGTAGTTGTCTTGGACGTCTTCTTTGTGGACTAAAGCTGATTATGAGCTATCGCTAATATATCTTGTGCTACCTGGATCATTGCCTTGGGTCAGGTAGAAAGGTCACTACAGAAATTTTAAATTTACTGGCAAGATTTCTAAGATAGACACTGATGGTTTGGGGATTTTTTCATTTGAAACACTGGCGGGCAGGGCTGTGGTCAGGGTGGTCTCATTTTAGTGATTTTGGTCCAGTTAATAATAATTTTAATTAAATGCTGTATGAAGGAAATTAAATGTATTTTGTTCTAAACTTTTTGGTCAGATTAAACACAGTGGCCAGTAAAAAGATATACTTAAGGAGAAAATTCTCTAGATGGGATCATGAATCTCACACCGCCTACTTTGCACAGAATAATAAAGCCCCTTTTCTCTGACCTAGATATCTTTTCTTCTATCAACATCCATAAAACTATGTAAACTGACATTTTAATGTCCAAATAAGTACCTTTTTATTTTATTTTAGGGGAGAGCGCGAATGCAGTCCCCCACTACCACAAATTATGCAGTCGAGTTTCCCACATTTGGGGAAATTGCAGGGGTCAGCACATCCGGAGTGCAATGGATAAGCCTCTCCCTGGGAAAACCACCTTCGTGATCATGGTATTTCCCCTGCCAGGTAAGTATCAAATAATGTAATATTTTATACTCTTCAGATTTCTTGCATTGTCTTGATTGACCAAGAAGAAAATCCAAAATACATAATAATAATATTACATATACAAAGTACATGATTTTAGTTATGTAATTTAAATATTTTTCTCATTTAATAGAAAGACTGAGATGATATAGAGATATTTTGAAAGAAACGGAATACTTGAATAAACTTTAAACCATTGATGACAATGAGTTCATTGATAAAAATCTACCTGTTTAGATTCTGAATTCTGAGGAAGATGATGGAGTAAGGAGCTGCAGGACTCAAGCCTTCCACCAAAAACCAAACCAAACCAAAACAAAACAAAACAAAAAAAACTATTAAAATGGAAGTGACTATCTGAAACAACTATTTTGATATGCTGGAGGCCTAAAGAGTACTGCATTGACTCAAGGGAAGAGCAGGAGGAGGAGGATGATAAATTCTGGTAAAGAACAGTAAATTACTCTCTTCACACAGTGTTTACCAGCAATCATCTGCCACTCTGACAGCAGGCCACTGTGAGGTCCAGTCCCTAATTATATTGCTGGTGACAAAAAGGGACACAAAATTCCTGCTTCCTAAGAATAGGGGAGTGCACAGCCACTCACTGATCACAACTTTGATGAGTGAATTCATATCACTGGTGAATCAGTTCTGAGGGCAGCTATTATTTCAAGCCACACAAGATGGTGGCAGACATTGCTTTAACTCCACACAAGCTAAGGTGGCAGCAGATATTGTTTCAACCCACTTTGGAGGCAGTGGAGGTTTAAAGACATTGCACTTCCTCAGGGCTGCAAGGAACAGTTAGTTGAAGTGCTGCAGTTCCTGGGCAGGCCAAGAAAGTTCAGCTTTGGAAACCCATTAGAAACATTGCTGGTTCCCTTCCTGACCCATTCTCAGAGCACTTTGGAGACAGTCTTCCCCCTCTTTGGGAGTCCTAGGTACTGTGTTGGCTGGAAAAGACTGACTTGGAAAAGTCCACTCTTGGAGTGACTCTCCTCCGAGAATTTACACTCTAAGCAAAAGCAGCTTGAAACAATAAAAGGAGTACAAAAAACTAGACAGAGGGTAATAGGAAAAGTACATGTGTATGCTATTGAACTTAAATTTGTATCAAACCAAATATAATTGTTATATATTTACAATGTTAAATTTTAACTCTGTGATAACCATGAGGAAAATAGATGAAAAATATATCCAAATATTTGGGCTGTTTATGTACCAGTTGGGTCCTGAATCTCAACAGAGTTGCAACACCCCCTCTCCAGTTCATTGGACTCACCAATGACAACTAACTAGGAGATGATGTTGGACAATGACCATCTCAAGAAATAGACAGTCTGCAACTGCAAGCTAGATAGTCCCATCCATCTGCCCCCATGAGATTTAAGGCCCCTCTCAATTAGAGGCAGAGTGGGCATCACCATCCAGAATCCTCAGGATTGGGAAAGCAACAATATACTGGAGTAGACTTACTGTTATTCTACTATAGACTTATTGTGATTCTAGCAATGGAAGAAATTGTATCATTGATGGGAGGCAGTGGCCGCTGGAGGTTCTTATGGCAGGGAGAGGGAAAAATAGGTATAATTTGGAGGCATTTTCAGGATTTGGGAATTGTCATGAATGGCATTACAGTGACAGATGTCGGCCATTATATATCTTGTCATAATTTACAAAAATGTGTGAAAGAGTATAAACTACAATGTAAACTATATCCACACTTAGTGGCAAGGCCCCAAAATGTATTCATCAATTGTAACAAATGTACCATACTAATGAAGGATGTTGTTAATGTGGAAAAAATGTGGGAGGGCTAGGGAGTGGGGCATATGGAATCCCCTATATTTTAATGTAACATTTATGTAATCTAAGTATCTTTAAAAGAATAAAAAATTTAAAAAAAAACTCTTAAAATATTTATATATCCAGATATAAATGAGAAGGTACTCAATATGGTACAACACAAGAAATCTAGTAAATATAAAAGTAGTTTTAACAAAAGGGATAAAAAAAAAGGTTGTAAGACTTACAAAGACTAAATAGCAAAATGGCAGAAGAAAATCCTACTCCTAAACAACGAATGGGTTAAAGAAGAAACCAGAAGTGAAATTAGGAAATATCTTGAGGTGAATGAAGATGAAAAGACAACATACTGAAACCTATGGAATGTAGTGTAGCCAGTGCTGAGAGGGAAATTTATAGCTCTAAATGGTTAATCAAAAAGGAAGAAAGACTTAAAATCAGAGACCTAACCTCAGAATTGGAAGAACTAGAAAAAGAAGAGCAAATTAAATCCAAAGCAAAGAGAAGGAAGCAAATAACAAAAATGAGAGAGTAGAGATATAAGAAATAGAGAAAAATACAATAGAGAGAATCAACAAAACCAAAAGTTGTTTCTTGGAAAACATCAACATAATTGGCAAACATTTAGCTAGACTTACAAAGAAAGAGAAAGGATACAAATAACTAAATAAGGAATGAAAAAGAGGACATTACTACCAACCACACTGATAAAAAAGACTATAAATGGATATTATTAAAAGCTGTATGCCTATAAATAATATAACAGATGAAATGAACAAATTCTTAGAAACACACAAGTTACCTACATGGACTCAAGAAGAAATAGATCTCAATAAACTAATTATTCGTAAAGAGATTGAATCATTAATCAAATACATCTCAACAAAGCAAAGACCAGGACAAGAAATTTCCACAGGAGTCTTCTACCAAATATTACAAGACTTAATTCTGCTCAAATTCTTTCAAAAAAAAAAAAAAAAAGAGAGGAAGTAACACTCCATAACTAATTTTATGAAGCCAATATCACTCTCCTATCACCTATTTAGAAAGAATAGTCTCTTCAACAATTTGTGCTGGGAAAACTAAATCTCCCTTTGCATAAAAAGCAGGACACCCTACTTCATGTCATATACAAAAGTCAACTCAAAATGGATCAAAGACCTAAATATAAGAGCTAGAACTATCAGTGTCCTGGAAGAACACAATGGAATCATTTTCAGGACTTTGTGTTAAGTAATGAATGCTTTTTTAGACTTTACACCTAAATCACAAGCAACAAAAGAAAATAATATATAAATGATCTGTCATTATATATAAAAATCTTTGTTCCTCAAAGACTTTATCATAATGGTAAAATGAGAGCCTATTCAATGGGATAATATATTTGGAGACTACATAACTGATAAAGGTTTAGTATTCAGACAATATAAAGAAATCCTTTAACTTAACAACAAAAAGACAAACCAACTTAAAAATGGGCAAAAGACTTTAATACTCATCTCTCCAAAGAATATGTACAAATGGCTAGAAACCTCAACATCATTAACCATCAGGGAAATGCAAATCAAGTCTACAATGAGACTCCATTTCACACTCATTAGAATGGTTGCTTTTTAAAAAAAGAAAAATAAAATTACAAGTGTTGAAGAGGATAAGGAGATACAGGAACAGTCATTCCTTGTTGGGGGCAATGTAAAATTGGCTTTCCTCAGAAAGCCAAGTATAGGCTTTCTGAGGAAGCCAAGTATAGAACTACTATATGATCTGGCAATCCCAGTACCAGGTATATACCACAAAGAATTGAAAGCAGGGACTCACACAGATATTTGCATACCTTTGTTCATAGTGGCACTATTCACAATTACCAAAAGATAGAAGCAACCTAAGTGTCCATCAACTCATGAATGGATAAATAAAATGTGCTCTATGCATACAATGGCAATTTACGCAGCCATAAAAATAAATATAATCCTATGACATATGACAACATGGATGAACCTTTAAGACATCATATTGAATGAAATAAGCCAGAAAAAATAGGACAAATACTATATGATCTCAGAGATTTGAAACAATTAGAATAAGCAAACTTATAGAGTCTTACACTAGAATATAGGTTACCAAAGGATTGGATGGGGATAGTGAATGGGTGATCTTAAGGCTTAAAATATACAGGGTTCCTGTTTGTAATGATGGAAATGTTTTGATAATGGATACTGGTGATGGTAACACAACATTGTGAATGTAATTAACAGCATTTATATATATATATATGATTAAAAGGGGAAATGTTAGATTGTATTTATGGTATCAGAATATTTTTGAAATCCATGGAACTATACTACACAAACAAGGAATCCTAAATTAAACCAAGGACTTTAATAATATGATTATAAAAATTTGCTGTCATCAATTGTAACAAATTTTCCACACAAATGAAAGTGGTTAGTGGTGAGTTGCTATATGGGATTCCTGTATCTTATATATTTTTGTTTTGTAAACCCACTTCTCTAACAAAGAAAACATCTGTTTAATAATTAAAAATAATATGTAATCCTGTCCATATAATCTGACAAATATTTTTTAATATACAAACTACAAACAAAACAGATTATTAAGGTTTACCTTTGGAAGGGGAGTGATACGGGAGTGGGAAACTACATGGTTAGATGTATCTATTGTCCAGATTTTAACTTTCATGTGGGGTGGTGCATTTTGGGTGCTTCTAACTGTTAAATTGTTCAATTAACTAACATATAAAAGCTGACTTTGAATAAACATATAATGAAAGGATGTCATAAACTAAGGATAATTATCATTATCATAATCCTGTACAACTAAGATCCAATTAAAAATTATATTATTCACCACATTAACAGACTAAAAGAGAAAAGTCACAGCCTTTAAAGCATATTAACATACACAGGTACATATTATATGTTTATTAATAGATATAAAGAAGTATTTGATAAAATCCATCATCAATTCATGATATATATTTCTATTATGCCACCAAGAAAAAGGCACTTTATTAACCTGATAAAAGTATGTATGTTGAAATCCTGTAATTGACATCTTTTATAACATAATGTAGAAATGTAAGAAGAGCTCCCTTTAATTTCCATGAATAAGAAATGATGCTGTGCCAGTTTCCTATAGCTCTATTGCAAATTACCATAAATTAGGTAGGTTAAAGTCCCACTAATTTATTTTCTTTCAGTTTGGGATGTCAGGCATTTGAAATTGTTTTCACTAGGCCAAAACCAAACTGTCAGAAGGGCTACATCCCCTCCAAAGTTTCCAATAGAAAATCCGTTTCCTTGCCTTTTCCAGATCCTAGAGCAGCATTCCTTGGCTCAAGACTCCTTTCTTGATCTTCAAAGTCAGAAGTGTTATTTTCAAATCTCAATCTGCTTCCATTGTCACATCACCTTATGCCATCTGTGTCAAATCTTCTCCTACATCCCTTTTATAATGACATGTGATTCCATTTAAGGCCCACCAAAATAATCCAGGATAGTCTCACCATCTCAAGATCAATTACTTAATCATATCTGAAAATTCTTTTTTTGTCATATAAGGTAACATTCATAGGTTCCAGGAAAAGGATATGGATATTTTTGGGAAACATTATCTAGCCTATCACAGCCTACACTCAACCCTCCATAGTCTAACATCCATCCCATATGCAAAATATATTTACACCATCTAATCTCCTTCAAATCTCAGTCTATTGGAATATCAACTCAAAGTCCAAAATCTCATCATCTTTAGTATCTAAATCATCTAAATCAGATATACACAATAATCTGGATATGATACATCCTGAGGCAAAATCTCTCTCCATCTGTGAACCTGTGAAATTAGAGAAAAAAATCAAAATACAAAAGTTTAAGTTGATTTAGGTTTCAAGATCTTGAAATAATCCTCTGACTCTTGGTACTCTGCCCTCTGACCAGAGGCTCTGCCTTTCCTTTCTCTTTAAGGGTTGCATATGTCTGTAGCTGAGTAATTTAATCAGTCTGCTTTCCACAGGTAGAAATTTGAGAGTTTGGCATATTTCTTCATTTTATCCTTTCTCTCTCCCTTTCCATTTAATGTGGCAATGTTTTGGCTGATACAACATTCTCAAAAGTTTGCAGGATTTCTGGTTGTGGCATGGTGATTTACTCCTTTGGATTAGAGGGTCTTTCACTGATATTTCATGAATAATCCCATTTCTATTCCTGGCTTCTGCTAAGATAGGTGTTGAGGGGATCAATGAGTTATTCATTTAATCTCTTCAAAAAGCCTTCGATTTGAATGAATAGAATAATATTTTGATCCTCCCTTAACCCTGGAAAAAGATTGTTTCTGCCATACCTTTCGCCTTTTCTCCAGATCACATTTTTCTTACAGCAAACCTAATTCTAGCATCTTTTGCAATACCAGATAGGATGAATATTTATGAAATTATCTAGTCCTGGCTCCCTTTGGCTTCAGAGTTCCTACCTCAAAATTTTTTCTTTACAATAGTGTTTTACTAAAAGCAGCAAGAAGAAATCATGACACACCTTCAGTACTTCTTGGAAATTTTCTCAGTTATATAAATTCATTGTTTACAAGTTCTGCTTTCCACACAACTACAGGACACAAATTGGCCAGGTTTCAGAACTATAGAGAAAGGATCCTTTTTTTCCAGTTTCAGAAACATATTCCTTATTTCCTTCTGAGCCCTCAAAAACAGCACCTTTAAAATCCATATTTCTAATAATATTCTGCTTATTATGATTTAGATATTCTCTTGATATGGGCTTTTTCTACCATGATACTCACTCATCTTGAGTCCTCACTGGCAGAGACTCTCACATCCATATTTCTACTAACAGTCTCTTAAAAGTAGTCTAGTCTTTTTCAATTTCATGCCAGAAAATTTTTCCAACCTCTACCCATTACCCAATTCCAAAGTCACTTCCACATTTTTAGGTATTCGTTAACACCAGCTCCACTTACAAGTGTGGAAATCTTTGTTAGATCCCTATGGCTCTGTAACAAATTACCACAAACTGTGTAGCTTACAACAACACAAAGTTATTCTCTCATAGTTCTAGAGTCCTTAAGTCCAAAATCAGTTTCACTGAGCCAAAACCAAGATTTTGCTGTGTTTGTGCTCCCTCTGGATGCTGTAAGGAACAATGTGTTGTATTACCTTTTTCATATTCTAGAGAGGCATTCCTTGGCTCATTATATCTTCTTCCATCTTCAAAGCTAGCAGTGTAACATCTTCAAATCTTTCTGTTCCCATGATCACTTCACCTTCTTTTTTCTGTGTCAAATTTCCTTTTACCTTCTTCTAATAAGGGCACTAATGATTACTACTAACCCAGAGAGAAAGCAAGCCTTCTAGCCTCTGAAACCATGACACAATAAATTCTTATTGTTCAAACCAATCCATTGGGTGATATTTGTCATAGCAGCATGGCAAACTAAGACAAAGTCTTATAGGAAAAGCTTGTATGAAATATTGAATGAAAATTTCAGAATTGTCTTTCAATATATACATTTCATACTTTTTTCCACAATGCTATTGGTTTTAATTGCTTTGTTGACAATGGCTATTAATTTTGAATAAAAACTATTGACTGGTGTCAGAGAATATGAAAAAGGAGGGAGAAGACAGAATTCTCAGTGATATAAATAAAATGCAATAATCAATCCATCTTAAATGAGAAGAGAAGCATGATGCTTGGGTAAAAAGTCCCCCGTATGTCAGAAAGCAGAAGTTCTAAAATTTATGAACCTACTTCCCAAATTTCTATCCCAAAGCAATGGTGCTTACACTCTTAGTGCTTCATTTCTTCCTTAGTAGTTTTTTTTTTTTTTTTT
This sequence comes from Tolypeutes matacus, assembly GCA_026826555.1. Taxonomy (NCBI): domain Eukaryota; kingdom Metazoa; phylum Chordata; class Mammalia; order Cingulata; family Chlamyphoridae; genus Tolypeutes; species Tolypeutes matacus. The sequence continues at coordinate 5,156,937 of JAKSZT010054458.1, forward strand.
TTTTTGGTGGGTCATTTTGTAAATTTCAATGTTGCTACTATTATTTCTTATTAACATTAGTGTATAATTCTCTTTTTTAAACTAAATTTTAATATGTCAAAGTTGTTAAATTATAATACATAAAAGAAAAACGAATGCCAAATACAAAAAAAAAATTATTTTATGTAAATATGTATTGATATCCAAAATACTGTGTGAGATATGATATACAAATCAAAATGATATGTTATGTGGGAGATGTTTGTGTGGGATGTGGTGGGAGGTGTGGGAGGTGGGCAACTTGGGAATCCCAGTGGGTTCCGTGTAATATTTTGGGTATCTAAGCACCTCTTAAAATATATTTATATATACATAAATAACATTTTTGTAAGCAAATGCACATATATGCATATACATTTATATATCATTTTGCAAATGTTGGTATGTATTGTGAAAATTTTGATTTTTACCCACAATAAAAAAATTAAAAAATAAAATAAAATAAAAATGATATGTTATGTATTTTAAATCATAAAGATATTTAAAATTTAATTATCAAGTTTGAGGAATGAGAAAGGCAGGAGCCTCCATTACAGTTCTAGAAAATCAAAGAATGTAATAAAGATGAGTTCAATATATATTTTTTATTTTGAAATAACTTCAAACTTAAAGGAAATTTGAAAAATTATTAAAAAAACAATACCTAGAACTCCAAAATACCCCTTACCCAGATATCCAGATTTATGACTTTTAAACATATTGTGATATGATAGATCTATCTATCTATCTATCTATCTATCTAATCTAAATATTTGAGATTAGATTTCATGTCTCATATTCTTCTAACTCTTAATACTTCCAGGAACATTTCCTGAAAACAATATGTTAGAGGTCATCAAACTACAGAGCACAAGGCTCACCAAGTCTATGACCTATTTTGGCAAGTAAAGTTTTATTTGTATACAACAGCAACCACTATTTTAAGTATTGTTTATATTAACTAATATGATACAAAGACCAATTTTTATAGTTGTGGAAGAGACCATATGGCCTATGTAGTATAAAATATTTATTATCTGGCCCTCTGAAGAAAGGTTTGAGGACTACTGCCAGAATTAATCTCGTGTTTAATGTCATTCATGAGTCAGAGTTTTGCTTAATGTGACTGCATGGTTGTATTATATTATGTCTGATTTCCTTTCTAATGACAGTAATTGCTACTGTCTCTACAGAGAAGATTTGAATTATCTTAAGGTTTCATTATTAGGAATGGTTCGTTTAATTAAACCATAGTTGTTACTTTAAGTGTAATTAATTAGTACAGGTATATTGTTTTTAGGGATATAATTAATAGTGAGATAGGTTACTGCTTTTTAGCATGGTTATAATTTAAATGTTCATGACTTTATAGAATTTAGGGATAGGGTCTGTTTATTATTAATTATGTCTCACATAATCTAGCTCATGTGATATAACTGATGCAACACATTTATATTTTCTAACAGCTTATTTGAGATACAATAGTTTTATACAAGATAATTCATGGTTATTAAGACAGAATTCATGCAAATCACCTTAGAGGGTGATAGAGAAGACAAATATAAATAGTGAAATAAGAACAAAGTGACAGCAATAAACATTCCTATATCATCACAGAGACTTGTCCTTGAATATTTGGCAATATTTTTTGGAAGACATTGTAGATCTCCCTATATCGGGAGTGACAAAAATACGTTTTCTCATCTTTAATATAGCACGGATGCTTTTATTCAATGTGATCTGTGGTTACTTTTTCCATCATCTGGAAGAATATACAAATTTTTCTTTTCTAAACAATCACTCAGAATTTTGTATTGAGACATGTTTAAATTCTACGATACTGGCTATTTTTAAAAATCACAAGAGAATTTGAGCAGAAAAGACATTTATTGGAAAAGTGTTCCACAGGGTATGATTATATATTATGTCTAGTCCTGTCATTTTAAAGTAAAAACACTAAATCATTTTATTTGTTTCCAGTGTAATCTAAATAGTATAGTTATATGGCATGTATATCTTTATTTACGTATATTAACAGGTGATATATTGTAGTGTTTAAACTCCTTGTTCTGGAGACTAAACAACTCAATCCCCACCCCTGATTTGCCCCACACTGGCTCTGAAGTCCTGAGCAAATCAATGAATTTTTCTGTCCCTCAGTTTCCTCATCTTAAGAAGGATCCAATTGTAGCAAATATTTCTTGGCCTTCTTGTGAGGATTAGAAGACCTACACATATAAATACTTAGAATAGGGACTGCCATATTAAATTCAAAGATTTTACATTTACTTGATTAAATCAAGATTATGATTTTGATAGACCATGTCAGTAGGGTGTGACTCAGGGTTGAGTCATGCCCCACCCCTTGTTTGGCTGATAGAAACAGACAATCACTCAGGAAGATATACAGAAGAAGACAAAAGAGCTCCATAGACACCAAAGAGAGAGAACTTTGCCAGTTTTGATCCTGGAGCTCCAGGGAGAGATGAGCCATTCACCTGATAGTTTGCAGCCCAAGAGAATGGAGCCTTAAGAGGAAGAAGGAAGGAGAGGCCAGGCAGTGATCACCTCTCATGTTGTTTCAACAAGTGGAAACAGACTTTGATGGGGAAGTAACCTTAAGTTGGACTCCTTAGGGCCTTCTAACTGTAAGCTTGTACCCCAAATATATACCTTTTATAAAAACCAAAAGATTTCTGGTACTTTGCATCAGCACCTCTTTGGCTGACTAATACAGAGTTCCAAAGAATGTTTCCTCAACAAGTTATAATAAAAAATGTTTCATCAATGAGAGTATCTTCTTAGAATCTTAGAGATTTTAACACCACAGTAAATTTTGGATGGGTGATAGATAAGCTTTATTTGTTAATGTGGAAAAAGGTGGTTTTGAAAAAGTAGATTGGAAAGGAGAAATGGCATGAGCCTTTGGTAAAACTACATTTTCAAAAAGAGAAAACTGGGAATAGGGAAAAATATATTTTTGAGATACAATATTTAATGGGTCTCTCATATTTTGTGAATCTTTCAGCAGAGCACTAACTGCCTGTATTAGTCAGGATCCTCCAGAGAAACAGACCCAACATAGAAATTGGCTCAAATGACTGTGAGGATCAGCAAGTTCAAATTCTGTAAGTCAGGCTACAAGTTGGGAACTCTGATGAAGGTTTTCAATGAATTCCCCAGGAGAAATTGCCTGGATGAAGTAGAGATATAAATTATTCTTTATGACTGCTGGAATAATCAGTTTTCCTTTTAAGGTTTTCAACTGATCAGTTGAGGAAACTTCTTTCATTGCTGTAGGCAATTTCCTTTGTTGACTGTAGACGTAATTAGCCATAGATGCAACCAACTGACTAATAATGATTTAAATCCATGAGATATACTCACAGTAATTATCAAGCTAGTACTTGCATGACCAAACCACTGGACACAATAATCTAGCCAAATTGGCTCATGAAATTAACCATCACACTTCCCTTTTGTTCCAGTCTGTATTTTCAAGATGACTGTATAATGAACAGCCTTGGAATATAGAGATAGTGTTTATCCATGGAGCAGAGCATGGATCTGCTTATTTTAGAGTAAAATAGAGATAATGTCTCTCTTCACAGAAAAAGTGAGCCACATTTGTGGATTTCTTTTTAACATTTAGGTTCCTTATATTTGGTGTTCATCAGTTTTGACACAACTGAGTGCACAGTACAGTCCCTGGCTTTCCATGTCATCCTTATGGGACTTAAGAGAAAAAGGAAAAAGGAACCAGTGTGAATCTGGAGCTCAGGGCATGCAGTTGTGTGCTATGTGACCAATAACAAAGTCCTTTGTCTCTGGTCCTGGAGTATAGCATCTTCTGCTAGCATCTATGAAACTAAATTAGTTTAACTTGTTAGCTTACAAGTAGGGTATAACCAATGACCCTTTACTGTTTTTGCCAATAGTCCCTTAAAACTATCTATGAATACATACCCCTTAGAAAGATTGGGTGTATTTAAAAATTTATAATATCCCACTTAAATAACTTCTACCTAAAAGGTAGATGACTTTAGGCTTCCTTGCAGATTACTATAATTTTTAGATAAATAAGGAACATGCAATTTTCACTAAGCTATTCAGTCATTTTCTATATGGAATAGAAATTCCTGTAAGATAAGCCAAGCACAATTATCTGTTGACTTTTATTCAGAACAATTTTATCACTTTTCTAAATGTCCCAATCAACAGTATTACTTTTTTTTTTTTGATATGTTAATCACTTAAGTTTTTTAACAATTTTTTAAAATTTTTTATTTTTAGAAAATACTTAGATTACATAAATGTTACACAAAAATTTAGGGATTCCCATATGCCCCACTCCCCAGACCTCACACACCCTCCCACATGAACATCCTTCATTAGTGTGGCACATTCATTGCCATTGTTAAATGTATCCTGGGGTTTTGCCATTAAGCATGGACCATAGTTTACATTGTAGTCTACACTCTCTCCCACACAATTCTGTATGTTGCGTGATGATATAAAATGGCCTGTATCTCTCATTGAAGCATCACTCAGGACGATTCCCAAGTCCTGAAAAAGCCTCCGTATTACAACTGTTTTTCCCACTCCCTGCCCCCAGAGCCTCCAGTAACCACTGGCTCCACATCAATGCTGTAATATCTTCCCTTGCTAGAATCACAATATGTCTATAGTGGAATACCAGTAAGCCCACTCTAGTCCATTGTTCTTTCACCAATCCCAAGGATTCTGGGATGGTGATGTCCTCTCCACCTCCAGCTGAGAGGGAGCTTATATCTCATGGGGAAGATGGGCGAGACTATCCTGCCTGTAGCTGCAGACACTCTCCTTTCTGTGGTATGGCCATTGTCCATCATCCATCATCATCTCCCCACCAGTTGACCTGGTGAGTCCAATGAGCTGTACAGTAGATGTTGTAACTCTCCCAATGTTCCAGGCCCAGCTGGCACATGGACAGACCAAAGACTAAAGTCTTTGGACATACACCTACAAACTCCAAACCAAGGTTGGGTTTAAATAGAAGGGACAAATGAGCCATTTGCAGGGAAGACATAATTGAGTCCAACTCTGTCACACTTGGGAGCACAAACTCCAAATTTGGGCCCACTGGCAAGGCACCAAACTCCAGAGCTATCTGTCCTGACCATAGGACCTGGGTCTCTCCAGAGCCATCAGGAGCCCCACTATTTGGGATAGTATCCAGTTTGAGAGTCTATGAGATCCAACTGAGATGTGCGTAAGTGTTACCTCAGGGATGACCTCCAGACTCAGTTTGAAATTTCTTAGCCATATAAACTCATTTGCCTTTACCTTTTTCCCCTTTTATTATAGGTCTTTTTCCAGGTGCATTGCTAGTTGGTGCTTGGTAGCAATCCCTCAGTGCTAGGGAGGCTTATCCCTGGGAGTCATGTCTCACACTGGAAGGAAGGTAATGCATTCATCTACTGAGTTTGGCTTAGAGAGAGGCCACATCTGAGCAACAAGGAGGCTCTCAGGAGGCAACCCTTAGGCACCCCATAACAGTAGGCTAAGTTTCAATTTCAAGAGCAAAGCCTCATAAGCCTTGTTGTCAATATCTAGGGCACACAGTGGATCATCCTCCTTTGCCAATCACTGCCACCTGTCAACCCTGCACCACCCAACCCAATAATATCACTACATTCCTGTCATATCACTTTACTACGCAACTACACGCTTTCACTTTACCATAGATTAATGCTGTATGTGTGTTGGCTCACAGCCTTCTTCTCCCTTTCTATTTCCTATAAACCTATATTCCAGATGACAGCTCTCTGAGTTTGCTCAATCTGCTTAATTCATATCAGTGAGGTCATGTAGTGTTCATCCTTCAATGCCTGGCTTGCTTCACTCAACATAAGGTCCTCAAGATTCATCCACGCTATAACATGTGTTAGCACTTTATTCCTTCTTACACCTGACTAAGATTCCATTGTATGTTTGCACCACATTTTACTTATCCATTCATCTGTTGGCGGGCACCTGTGTTCCTTCCAACTTTTGGCAATAGTGAATAATGCCGCTATTAACATTGGTGTTCATATATCTATTTATGTCTTTGTTTCAATTCTGCTGGGTATATACCCAGCAGTGGAATTGTTGGATCATATGGAAGTTCTAGTTAGTTTTTTGAGGAACTTTCAAACTGTCCTCCACAATGGCTGGACCATTCTGCATTCCCACCAGCACTGGATGAGGGTTCCCATTTCTCCACATCCCTTCCAACACTTATAGTCCCCTGTTTTTTTTTTAATAGCCACCATTCTACTGGGTGTAAGAAGATATCTCATTGTAGTTTTGATTTGCATTTCCCTAATAGCTAGTGATGTGGAACATCTTTTCATGTGCTTTTTAACCATTTGTATTTCTTCCTGGGAGAAGTGACTTTTCAGGTCATTTGCCCATTTTTTAAATGGGTTGTTTGTCTTTTTATTTTTGAGGTGTAGGATTTCTTTATATATGCAGGATATTAGGCTCCTATCAGATATGTGGTTGCCAAATATTTCTCCTAATGGGTAGGCTGCATTTTTACTTGCTTGAGAATGTTCTTTGAGCTGTAAAAGTTTTTAATTTTGAAGGGAACACATTTATCTATGTTTTCTTTCACTGCTTGTGTTTTGGGCATTGTAACAGTTTGGAAGTTTGATGTAATTATGAATTCCAAAAATAGATATTGGATCATGCTTGCTTGTAAACTGGTCTGCTTATCTGGACATGATTAAGTTAAGATTAGGGTGTTAACTGGGCCACGTCAGTAGGGTGTTGAGCACCATCCCTTGGTGGGTGGGGAAATTGAAGATAAAAGACATGGCAAAGGACAATGTTGAAGCAGTTTTGATGTTGGAGTTCTGGTGAGGAAGGAGAAAAAGCTCAGGGATAGAGATGAACCTTTCACCTGAGAGTTCACAGCTGGCCTTGTGGAGAGAAGCAAAGCCTAGAGAGCCTCATAGTCTACAGCTGACCTTGTGGAGGAAACAGAGGAGCTAAGCCTGGAGAGAAATGCAGCCCTGGGAAGAGAGGAACCCAAGAAGCCTGAACATTGGCAGCTGCTTGTTCCAACATGTGGCAATGGACTTTGGTGAGGGAAGAAACTTAAATTTTATGTGCTGGTAACTGTGGATTTCTACCCCAAATAAATACCCTTTATAAAGACCAAACAATTTATGGTATTTTGCATCAACACCCCTTTGGCTGACTAATACAGGTGTGAAGTTCATGAAAACATTTCCTTTTACAAGGTCCTATAGATGCTTCCCTACATTATCTTCCAAGGTTTTTATGGTCTTTGTTCTTATATTTAGATCTTTGAAACATCTTGTGTTGATTTTTTTATAAGGTATGAGATGGTGTTCCTCTCTCATTCTTTTGGATATGGATATACAGTTCTCCAAGCACCATTTGTGGAAGAGGTCTTTCTCTCCTAACTGAGTGGGCTTCGTGGGGTTGTCAAATATCAGATGACTGTATATGCAAGGATCTATATCACAACTCTCAATTCGGTGTCATTGGTTTGTATGTCTATCATTGTGCCAATATCATGCATTTTTGGCCACTTTAGCTTTGTAGTATGTTTTAAATTCACGTTGTGTGATACTGCCAATTTCATTTTTTTTTCAATATGTCCTTGGTGATTTGGGGCCTCTTACCCTTCCAAATAAATTTTGTAGTTAGTTTTTCCAATTCTTTAAAAAATGCTGTGTTGATTTTTATTGGAATTTCATTAAATCTGTAGATTAGTTTGGGTAGGATAGACATCGTAATGATGTTTAGTCTTCCTATCCATGAGCAGGGAATATTCTTCCATTTATTTAAATCTTTGATTTCCTTTAACAGTGTTGTGTACTTTTATGTATATAAGTCCTTTACATCTTTAGTTAAATTTATCCCTAGGTATTTGATTCTTTTAGTTACTATTGTAAATGGTATTTTTTTCTTGATTTCCTCCTCATTGCTTGTTATTGATGTACAGAAATGCTACTGAATTTTGAGCATTAATCTTATAGCCTGTGATTTTACTTTTCATTTATAAGTTTTAGAAGCTTTGTTGTAGATTTCTCAGGGCGTTCATGTATAGGATCATGTTGTCTGCAAACAGTGCAATTTTTACTTCTTCCTCTCTAATTTGGATGACTTTTATATCTTTTTCTTTTCTCAGTGCTTGAGCAAGTACTTCTAAGCCAATGTTAAATAGGAGCGGTGATAGTGGGCATCCTTGTCTTGTTCCTGATCTTAGAGGGAGAGCTTTTAAGATTTCACCACTGAAGATGATGTTGGCTGTGAGTTTTTCACATATACCCTTTATAATATTCAGAAGGTTTCCTTCTATTCCCATCTTTTATAGTGTTTTTATCAGGAAGGGGTGCTGTATTTTGTTACATTTTTCTGCTTCTATTGAGATGAACACGTGATTTTTTTTTTCTTTCAATCTGTTTATGTGTGTATTACATTCACTGATTTTCTTATGTTGAACCACCCTTTCATACCTGGGATGAAACCCACTTGGTCATGGTGTATAATTCATTTGATATGTTGTTGAATGTGATTAGCAAGTATTTTGTTGTGGATTTTAGCATCTAGGTTCATTAGAGAGATTGGTCTGTAATTTTCCTATCTTGTGGTATCTTTGGCTTTGGTATTAGGGTAATGTTGGCATCATAGAATGAGTTAGGCAATGTTCCTTCTAATTCTATTTTTTGGAAGAGCTTAAGCAGGATAGGTGTTAGTTCTTTCTGGAATGTTTGGTAGAATTCACCAGTGAAGCTGTCTGGTCCTGGACTCTTCTTACTTGGGAGGTTTTTGATGACTGAGTCTATCTCTTTACTTGTAATTGGACTGTTGAGATCATCAATTTCTTCTTTCATCAATGTAGGCTGTTTGTGAGTTTCTAGGAATTTGTCCATTTCCTCTAAATTATCATTCTTGTTGACAAGTAATTTTTTGAATTATCCTCTTATGATACTCTTTATTTCTGTGGGGACAGTGGTGATCTCCACTTCTTCATTTCTTATTTTGTGTATTTTCATCTGCTCTCTCTTTTCTTTGTTAGTCTGTCTAAGGGTTTGTCAATTTTATTGATCTTCTCGAAGAATCATATTTTGGTTTTGTTTATTTTTTGTAGTGCTTTCTTATTTTCTATTTCATTTAGTTCTGCTCTAATCTTTGTTATTTCCTTCTTTCTACTTCCTTTTGGGTTAATTTGCTGTTGTTTCTCCAGTTCCTCCAGGTTGCAATTAGGTCTTCAGTTTTAGCTCTTTCTTCTTTTTAGATATATGCATTTATGGCTATGAATTTTCCTCTATCTAGCTTTTGCTGCATCCCATAGGTTTTGATATGTTGTGTTGTCATTTTCATTTTTTTCAAGGTTATTACTGATTCATTTTGAGATTTCCTCCTTGACCTACTGTTTGTCTAAGACTGTGTTGTTTAACATCCTTATCTTTGTGCCTAATCTGGTTTTCTGGCCCTTACTGATTTCCAATTTCTTTCCATTGTGGTCAGAGAAATTACTTTGTATAAACTCAATCTTTCTGAATTCACTGAGATTTTTCCTGTGGCCTAGCATGTGGTCTATCTTGGAATATGATCCATGTGCACTTGAGAAGAATGGATATCCCGCTGTGTTTGGGTGTAGTGTTCTGTATATGTCTATTAGGTCCAGATCCTCCAATGTATTATTCAGAGTCTTTCTTTATTCATTCTTTGTTGAGATGTTCTGTCTAATGGTGATAATGGTGTATTAAAGTCCCCCACTAAAGTTGCCCCACTATAATTTTAGAGGCATCTATTTCTCCATTTAGTTTTTCCAGTGCTTGTCTCATGTTTTTTGAGGCACCCTGGTTAGGTGCATAAATATTTATGATTGTTCTTTCTTCTTGAAAGATTCTCCCCTTTACTAATAGTGTCTGTCTCTGTCTCTTACAATAGTTTTGCTTTTAAAGCCTATTTTGTCTGATATTAGTTTAGCTACTCCAGCCCTTTTTGGTTATTGTTTCCTTGTAAAATTGTTTTCCGGCCATTCACGTTCAGCTTCCTTGAATCCCTGTGTCTAATTTTTGTTTTTGTTTTTGTAGACAGCATAAAAATGGGTCATATTTCCTTAGCCATTGTACCAATCTTTGTCACTGGACTGGTGAGTTTAATCCATTAACATTCAGTGTTATTACTCTCAAGGAATTACTTACATCTGCCAAATTTTCTTTGGGTTTATGTATGCCATATGTTTTTTTTTTTTATTTCTTTTTTTGTCTTTTTAGTTGTTCTTACACTCTCATCCAACCCTTTCTCTCCTGTTTTCTTCTTTTCAACCTGCAGAACTCCCTTTACCATTTCTTGAATTGCAGGTTTCTTATTGGCATACTCTCTTAATTTCTATTTTTCTGTGAATATTTTGAACTCCCCAACTTTTTTGAATGCCAGCTTTGCTGGATAGAGAATTCTTGGCTGGAAGGTTTTTTTTTCTTTTAGTACCTTGACTATGTCATGCCACTGCCTTCTTGCCTCCATGATTTCAGATGAGAAATCAGCACTTAATCTTATTGAGCTTCCCGTATATGTGATGGTTCTCTTTTCTCTTGCTGCCTTCAGTATTTTCTCTTTGTCTTGAGCATTGGACAGTTTGTCAAGTATATGTCTTGGAGTAGGCCTGTTGGGATTTATATTAAATGTGCTTCACTTTCTGGACATGCACATCCATTCTCTCAATATGGTTGGGAAGTACTGAGCCATTATTTCCTTCAACACGCCTTCTGTTCCCTTTCCCTTCTCTTCTCCCTCTGGGATGCCTATAATGCATATGTTTGCATGTTTTGTGCTTTCATTCAAATCTCTAAGACCCTGCTGGATTTTTTCTTTCTTTTTATTTATCTGTTCTACTATCTGTTTGATTTCAGATGAACTGTTTTCCACATCATTAATTCTTTCCTCTGTATTTTCAAATCTGCTGTATGTGTTTCCAGTGTTTTTTTGATTTCTTGGATTGTGCCATTCATCATGATTATATTCGTTATCTTTTATGTATGTTTACAATTTCTTCAGTATGTTCTCCCAGTGCCTTCTTAATATCCTTAATCTCTTCCTTCACTTCATTAAGTTGGTTCATGATATTGCTTTGGACAGTTTTGCTTAGTTCTTCAATGTTCTTCATCTCTTCCTGGTTTTTAGTTTGTTCATTGGACTGGGTCATGTCTTCCTATTTCTTAGTATGGTTTGTAATTTTTTGTTGCCCTCTGGTCATCTTTTTATCTTCATGGTTTTTTTCAGTTGATAAGCTTCTTTCTCTAGTCTACAGTTTTATTTAGCTGCTGATTTTGTGTGTGTGTTAAGTTTTCTCTTTGATACTTTGTTATTCTTGTTCTATTTCCTTGTTGTTTTCTATGTTCCCTTGAAGAAAATAAGATTAGGGCCAGAGAAGACAGAAGAGGTAATAATAATAATAAGATAATAATAATAGTAATAATAATAACAAAAGTTAGAAGAAGGACTGTATAAGACTTAGTAAAATGAATACTTACTTCATGTAAACAGTGTAGAGTAATAGGAATAAAAAGGTTGAGTACCTACAATGAAATTGGAAACTGAATAGAGAAAAATATATAGAATGTTTTAAAAGTCCAGAATGATGAGGAGAGAGAGAAAGAGAAAAGAAAAGCAAAAAGGAAAAAGTTAATTAAAAAAAAAAGAAAATGGAATAGACAAGATAGAAATAGAAACCAGAAAAATTGAGGAATAAATAAAGAAAGGTGGAATGTAAGCACCACAACAGAAAGCAGAAGATAGAAAGATGAAGGAAGGAAAAGAGATAACAATGGTAGACAAAATTAGTATACACAGAAAATGGGAAATCAAGGGAGAAGAAGCATAGCAAAGAAGAAACAAGCTAGCAGCACCTAATTAAAAAGGGCAGGGGGAGGAAAGAGTAAAGAAAAACAAGATACAAGCAAGCAAACAAAAAACAAACATACAAGTAAGCAGTAAAACAAAAACTAAGGAAGAACAGTGTTCCTTCTTAGGCCCTTGTGGAGCTTCTCAAGCTGCCTGTATTCATCAATCAATTACCCTGAAGCCTTCTCTTTGCAGGTTTGGAAGTGGGTTTTAGCGAGTAAACTAAGTTAAATTTTTTTAAAGTAATCTTGTTTTTCAGTAAAAATAAGGGACTCAAAATAAGCTAGTACAAAAATAATGTCTGTTTTCCCTGTCCTAAAGTATCAGCTGGATGTTTGATATCTCGGTAGATCACTACTCCAGCAGGAGCTGGGGATCGAACTAGGGACTTCATATATTCAAAGCAGAAACTCCTCCACTGAGTTACACTTTCTCCTTGGGTCAGTTAGCTCTTCAAAAAGCTATTCAGTCACTTTCCCTCTGGCAGGTTTGACTCTCCTAGGGCAGGAAGATTCTACAGGCTGTGTGAGCAGATGCCCCCTCCTCTCTCCTGGTCAGGTTGAGTTCCCTTTTGAAATCCAAATGGGACCCCAGTGACTGAGTTCAACATACAGAAATGATTCTCAACCCTCTTCTAGACCACCTCCTCCCACTAGGGGACCCTAAATAGGCTCTTGGAAACTTGTTAAGCTCTTCCTACTGCCTGGCTCACATACGGGAGTTGAAATTTTGATATTTTTCAGTATGGAACTATTCAATTGGTTGACTTCACTGCCTCCAGGCCAAGTTTCTCTATCTCAGGGTGGTTAGGTAAATCAGGCTTCCTCAGCAGATTTGCCTCTCCCTTCTGCCTAGTGCCACTTCAAGCCAGCTGGTATGCTTCTCAAAGCTCATAGGAGGTCCAGGCAACCAAGCCCACAAAAAATGGAGCTCTGTCATTTTTGATCCTGCCATGTGAGAGAGGACTTGAGGATTGCCAGCATTCACAGGCAATTAAGCATGAAGTCCCTAAGTGTCTGGGCCCATAGAGAAGCTCAAGGCCAAAGATACAAGTCCTATGCCTGGTTGCTCACAGCTGAGTTCCAGGAGATAGGCTGGAGGGGAAGGCAGGAACCTCAGCAGACATCAGCAGCCATCTTGTTCCATCACATGGCAGGACCACAGGATCACCTGTAGCTGATTTTGGTGAGATAGCACCTCTGCTGATGCCTTGATTTGGACATTTTGTGGCCTGGAACTGTAAGCAAGCTTTTACTCTAAATAAAATTCCCATTATAAAAGCCAGCCTATTTCTGGTACTTTGCATTGGTCACCCTGTGGCAAACTAAGACAGCTGCCAAAAGCAATATTCCAGAAATGGTTTGGATTTTACAAAAGGGGATTTATTAACTTATAACCTTAAAGTTCTGAGGCTGAGAAAAATGTCTAAATCAAGGCATAATCAAGATGATAACTCCTTCCTAAAGACTGGTTGCTGATAACCCTGGACTCCTCCTTCACATGGCAAGGCACGTGGCGGCATCTGCTGGTCTCCCCTTTCTCTTACAGGTTTGCTTTGTCTGAATGTCATTATCTTATAAAGGACTCCGGTTAGAGGATTAAAACCCATCCTGGGCCACATCTTAACTGAAGTAACCTAATCAAAGATCCTTCGTACAATAGGTTTACAACCAAATGAATGGATTAGCATTAAGAAATTGATTTTCTGGGGCCCATATAACTTCAAACCATCACATGACAGGGACCCTCTACAGTGGAAATGATTAATTGTGGGGAAGAGAAAGACATAGATCCCTAGGTGTACATTTTAGTTTGCTAAAAGGTGCTGGGAGCAATATACAAGAAATGGGTGGGCTTTTACTATGGAATTCATTAGGTTAAACGCTTACAGTATTGAGGGTGTGAAAATGTCCAAGTCAAGGCGTCATCAGAGATGCTCTCATTGAAGGTCTGCTGCTAGTGATCCTGGATTCCTGTCATATGACAAGGCACAATGGTGGCTCTGCTGTTCTCTGCCATCTCTTCCAGGCTCACTTTCTTTACAAGCTTAGCTATGGGTGATAAGGCACACTGCAGTTTCCATTCATCTCTCCCCTCTCCTCCAGGCCCCATTGCTTCAGCTTCAGATTGCTACATCTGTAGCTTTTTTCTTTCCTGGGTTCATCAACATCTGAAGATTTCTCTGTCACTGCAGCTCTTTCCCTATGTCTGTGGTTTTTTAGTCCTCTGTTTATAAAGGATTCCAGTAAGAGGGTTAAGACCCACTTTGGGTGCCCCAATCTAATCAGAGGCCCTTAACAAAATTGATCAAATCAACAGTGATCTAATCAAAAGGTCCCTTAACTGAATCTAATCAAAATGTCTTATCTACAATAGGTTTTCAGGCACAGGCATGGGTTCTCCCTAAGAACAAGATTTTCTGGAGTCCACAAAAAACTCAAATCAGCACAACATCAAACTCCCAAAATGCACACATGAATTTTGAAAATCTTGTCAAAGGTAATTCTGATGCCACTCTATAATGGGATTGACCTCTGTAATTAAAACAAAAATCATTGACTCATGAATAATAATTTCTTAAAACACCTGATTTATTTATAATAAGTGTTGACATTTGTTTAGTGAAATAAAACATTAACAAAGTCTTGCATAGAATTTTGTATTGTATTTGATAACAATACAATGTATAAATGCTAATAACCCATTTCTGACCCCAACTGTTTCAGGAGTCCCAAACCTCTCCAACTTTGGTGAGTGTGGCAGTTTGAGATTATTTCATGAATCCCCAAAAGAGAAAGAGTATGTGTGCAACTAATCTACTCCTCTGGATGTGATACACTTTGATTGCATTAAATTCAGTTAAGGGGTCTTTGATTAGATTACCTGTTAAGATTACTTAAAGGCTTTTTATTCAACTTCATCAGTAAGACATGACTCAGGTTGAGTTCCTGACCCCTTATTGGGTCTGATATAAATGGACTCACGCATACAGACAGACACAGAAAGAGAGAGCTCTGTCATTTTTTATCCTGCCATGTGACAAAAAGGAGAAGGCTCAAACAGCTGTTAGCCTACAGCTGAACTTGGGAAGAGAGTGGACAGCCAAAACTGATATAGGAGGCTTGGAAAGAGAAAAGCACTATGCCAGCTTGCAGTTGAAATTGGGGAAGAAAATGAAGCAGCTGAGCCTGAGAGAGGAAAACCAGATGGGAAGGCAGAGATTGCCCACTATCTTGCTTCAGTATGTGACAGGTGATGTTGGTGAGAAAGCGCCACTTATGGTACCTTGAATTGGACTTTTCATGGCCTTGTAGCTGTAAGCTTTTACCCCAAACAAATCCCCATTATAAAATCCAATAGATTCCGGTACTTTGCATTGGCACTCCTTTGGCAAACCAATTCAGTGAGTCACCAGCTGGAATCATAAATCCAAATATCAGGTTTTACCCATGGTTACTATTTATGACAACAAAGAATACAGAACAAAAGTAGTTCTATTTCTACTTTTAAATAAACAGTAAAGTTAAAAATATATGTTTTAAATCCTATATATTGCTTGTCCCAAAAACATGCAAACTTAAACACACTGTGGTTCCGTAAGTTCAAGTTCCAGGCTCACATATAAACGGTATATAATTTTTCAATATGCATATATGTACCTTGAATTTTGAAGATTAAAATAGTAAAACAAATAGAAAAAATAGAGTATTATTGCCATTAACCTATAGATTTGGGAAGAGTTCGTTAGAATTCTTTGAGGCATATTACGGGGAAAAGGAAATTTGCTGCCATTTCTTAAAAATATTAGCTCTCTTTTATTGAAGTTTTATGGATATCCATGATACAAATGATAAAATTGAATATGTTAGGTAATAAAAACAAAGCTAAATTACCTCTAAGTATTACTAGAGAAGAGATGATGTGTTTATATGTCTCTATATCATTGTCATGAAAACATATATATGTATGTTTTCATGTATATGTATATACATATACATACATAAGTATTCTCATGCCATATTTAATATGCAAATGCGGAGAGAGAATTGTCTGAGTTCCCCAGTTGCTAAAAAAAATACGAATTTATTGGCTCACAGGTTTGAGGCTAGGAGATATTAAAATTTGAGGCATCGGCAAGGCAGTGTTTTCTTCCCAAAGACTGACAATCTGGGGCTGGCTTCCTGTGATGATACTTGGGCCCTTGGCTTTTCCATTGCATGACAATGCACATGGTGGTGTTTTCTTTCTTTCTGAGGTCCCTTAGCTTTTAGTTTCTGTCCCTCCACATGGCTTTCTCTTACTATTAGTGAATATCTTCTGTTTGTAAAGTACTCTAGTAATCTGAATGAAGTCCAATCCTGATTCATGTACCCATACTTTCACTAAAAAAAAACATCTTCAAAGGGTCCTATTTACAATGAGTTCACACCCACAGGAGTGGATTAAGATTAAGAACACATTTTTCTGGGGTACATAATTCAATCTACCACATTATCTAAATATATTAAGGTTCATTCGTAAGATGCATTCACATCCATTATAAAATGTTACTACTGAAGATAATTTTTCATTCATTCAGCAAAGAATTATGGAGCAACTACTATTTGCCAGGTACATGTAGGCACTGGAATAAAAACAGTACAGAGATATTAAAAAAGTCTTGTCCAAAACGCATATATGTTCTATATTGTGAGGAAGACAATAAATAGTATAACAAATTATAATATATTGTATAACACTAGATAGTGTTAAGTTCAATAGCAAAGAAATGGAATAGAAGAGGTCAATAGGGAAGTTTGCTGGACTTGAGTGAGTGATTCTAAATAAGGCGATCCTGAAGGGTCTCAGTCAGAGATATCAGTTGAAAACAATGATATGGCTATGATGGAGTAAAAAAGGAAAATAATCGAGGGAAGAGTTTTCAGGGAGCAAAAACAGCAAACGTTTTCATAGAGTAAACATATAACTGGAATATCCCAGTAAGGATATCAATATGATGGAGTAGATGAAGTTAGAGAGGGAGTAAAGGGTCACATAGTGTTTAGTAGGAAATGGTCATGATTTTGGCTTTTCCACTTGTTGGAAACTAATGAAGGGATGTGAATAGAAAAGTAATAGCATCTTAAATGCTTTAGCAGTATCACCTCTGACTGTTATGTTGAAAATAAACTGTGTGTAAATTATTCCTGGTAGGAGATGGTTGTAGATTAGACCAGGTTCTAGAAGTAGGGAGATGGAGAAGTGGCACATTCAGGTTTTACCTTGAAGAAATTCCTGAAAGGGTTTCTAAAGGATTGGATGCGAGTTATACATAAGGTGACAAAATATTTTGTTGTCCAAACTGGAATGTGTTAAGAGTGATGTGGGAAGCTATATATAATCAGACTGAGGCAACAAGCATAAATTAGAGCCATCCTATGCAAATAAGATATATTATAACCCAAGATGTTAGAGATAAAGGCAACAAGGCCATGTTTTGACCTGAATATAGGAAGATAAGAGTTGCAATTACTGTGTTTTAGTCAGCTAAAGGGGTGCTGATATGAAATACCAGAAATCTGCGGGGTTTTAAAGAGGGTATTTATTTGTGGTGGAAGCTTACAACTACCAGGCCCTAAAGTGTCCAACTCAAGATGTCTTAAGAGGTACTTTCTCACCCAAAGTCACTTGCTGTGTGTGGCAGTTTAATATAGTTATGAATTCCAAAAATAGATATTGGATTATGCTTGTAAACTGGTCTATTCATCTGGGCATGATTAAGTTATGATTAGGTTGTTGACTGGGCCACGTCAATAGGGCATTGAGCCCTGCCCCTTTGTGGGTGGGGTCTCAAAGATAAAAGACACAGCAAAAGACAGTTAGAGTTTCTTGATGTTGGAGTTCTGATGTGGAGTTTTAATGCTGGAGCTCGGGAAAGTAAACAGAGGAGCTTGGTCATGAGAAAGGAGAGAAGGCCCCAGGAAAAGAGACTAGTAGTTCACCTGACAGTTCACAGCTGGCCTTGTGGAGGAAACAGAGGCACTAAGCCCAGAGAGAAATGGAGCCTTGGGAAGAGAGGAACCCAAGAAGCCTGAACCCTGGCAAATGTCGGCAGCTGCCTTGCTCCGTGTGTCAATAGACTTTGGTGAGAGAAGAAACTTATGTTTATGGCCTGGTAACTGTAAGCTACTACTCCAAATAAATACCCTTTTGTAAGTGCCAACTGATATCTGGTAATTTGCATCAGCACCCCTTTTGCTGACTATTACACTGTGTGTTGATGCAAAATGGCAGGCAATGTCGGTGACGTTTCAGCCTTCTTTCCCTCTTAAGGCTCTGTGGTCCTAGCTTCTTCTGGTCTCAGCTATAAGCTGGTATAGATAAAGAAAGTACCAGGGCCCTAACCCCCTTCAGCAGAAACCCACACCTTTAGGAAAATAAGTTCCCCTCAGTCCCTTTCTCCCTTCCTCCCTTTTCTCCCTGGAATCCACATTGTTAGGAAGATAAGCATTCTCTGCCTGCCCCTTTCAACTGGAATTTACAACTCTAAACAGATAATGACTAGCCCTCTGCTTTAGGAAGATAAGCTAACCTCCCTACTTTTGCTTTTGTAACCCCCACCTGCCCCCTTGCTTAGGAATTTGCCCACCTAGAGTTCCTATATAAACTTATGAAAACCAAGACACGGCACTCAGATTTTTTAGAGACTTGACTCTCCTCTGAGCCCACATGTAGTAAAACTTCATTCTTACACCCCTCAGTGTGCCACGTGGGTTTTCATTCCATCTGCTGCAACATTTTGTTCCCTGACTGGGAAACCAAGTAGGCCCATTGTGCCTCCAGCTTGGGGCTAATGGGAGCAGCTGATGGCAATCTCCCAGCCAGGTGGGTGCCACCCATCTTCTTAACAGAACTTCCTTCTGAGGTGGTTCCCATGGGCCGCGTCCTCACACCCCAGCCTGACTCAGTGGGGAGACGGACTGAACAGTGCCAGAAGACTCCAAAAAGGGAAGGCCCTGGGTGCCAAGTCCTCAGTCAGGCCCATCTCTGGATGGAAGGGGAGACCCTCCCGAAATCTCAAGTACCGAGATACCAGAATAGGGCAATCCCTGTGGGAGGGACTGCATAATCTCTGACCGGATTGGCATCCGGATGAACCCTGGCACCGTCCAAACCTTATGTGAAGTAGAATGGCCCACTTTTAATGTTGACTGGCCCTCAGAAAGGACCGTGGATATAGCCAGGGTATGCACAGTGTGGCTGATTGTCAAAGGAATTTCTGGCCACCCCGATCAGTTTCCCTACATTGACTCTTGGTGAGAGATAGCCCAGACTCTGTCCCCTTGGGTTTGATTGTGCATGGAAAAAAGGGACAGAGCAGGGTCTAGGTTGCACAGGGAATGGGGCTCTGGAAGCCAGTCATTCATCAAGGGAGGAAGGAAGACCCACCCCCCACCACCACCATATGCTCCAGCTGCTCTAGCCTCTGCTCCTAGTCTGGGAGTGCAGGCAGATCTCCCAGGAAAACCTCTACCCTCGGTCACTCTAGGAACATCGACCCATTATGAGGAAAGTCCTGGAACCCAATAGTAAGGAGGCTCCAGTTGGCACAACCCGTGTTACAGATGCCCCTCCGTGAAACACTGGGTCTGGCCTAGATCAGTGAGGATGGGACCATCCAACGCAGGAGGACTGTTTTATACGACCAGCCCTTCACAACTACAGACCTCGTAAACTGGAAGCAACACATCCTCTCCTACTCGGAAAAGCCCTGGGCCCTTATTGATCTCATTGAATCCATTTTCCAAATCCATCGTCCTACTTGGGATGATTGCTGCCAACTCCTCCTGACTTTGTTTAATATGGAGGCAAGATGACGGATTTTGATGAAAGCCTAAAAGTGGCTGCAGGGGCAGGCCTCTACTGGCATCTTAAACCTGGAAGATTGGGCACGAGAGGTGGCACCAGAGGCCCAACCGAACTGTGACTTCAACACTGATCAGGGATGGGCTGCACTCCAGCAATATCTGGAAGCACTTCTTTGAGGGGTCCGAGAAGGGGCAAAATGACCCACAAACATGACAAAGATGACTTTAGTTACTCAAAAGCCCAACGAATCTCCAAGATATTTCTATGAATGACTTTGTGAGGCCTTCAGAATCTACACCCCTTTTGACCCAGAGCTCCGGAAAACCAGAGGATGGTGCATGCCACCTTTGTTGTGCAGGCAACAATGGACATTAAAAGAAACCTCCAAAAATTAGAAGGGTTCACAGGGATGAGCGTCTCTCAAGTCCTTGAAGTCGCCAACAAAGTATTCATCAACTGAGATGAAGCCACAGAACGAGAAGCCAAGAAGCAAATAAAACATCAAGCCTCCCTACTGGCAGTAGCCTTGGGAAATCCTGACCCCAGCAGACGAGAAGGGCCACCTCGAAAAAGGGGGACAAGCACCAGAAGGGTGCCCCTGGCCAGAGACCAATGTGCCTACTGCAAAAGAAGTAGACACTGGAAAAATGAGTGCCCCCAAAATCTCAGGCACATACAGGGAACATCCCTAAAGGGAAATACCAACCAGAGCCTCAAGACTATCTCATCGGACTGGCAGGGGTCAACCCTGAATAGGGGCGACCGGGCTCACTAGAAATTGGCCCCAATGAGATGATGGTCAAACTACAAATCGGGGGCCAATCAAGGACTTTCACGATGGACACTGGTGCTGAATATTCTGTGGTCACAATCCTCATTGCCCACTTTAGCAGAAAAATCTCTAATGTAATAGGAGTGATTGGGGACCAGTCAAGCCAATGGGCTTTTTCCCAGTCAAAACAATGCCAGCTTGGTGGCCATGAAGTGACTCATGAATTTCTGTACCTGCCTGAATGTCCAGTTCCCCTACTTGGTAGGGACCTCTAAACCAAACTGGGTGCCCAGATTACCTTCAAACCTGAAGGACCAGCAAGCTTAAGCCTTGCAACCGGCCTCACTCTCCTCGTCACTGTACCCTGAAGTGAAGAATGGAGACTTCATGCAGAAGAAAGTTCTGGTCAGAATCTGGAAAAACTGCTGGAACTTTTTCTCCAGGTTTGGGCAGAAAAAATCCCACCAGGAATGGCACAGTAGTATGCACACATCATCATCGACCTGAAGCCTGGAGCAGTCTCGGTCCAGCAGAGGCAAGTATCCAATCCCCTGCGAAGTATAATTGGGCATGGTCACACACATAGATAGCCTGAGAAAAGAAGGAATCCTGATCGAGTGCCAGTCACCCTGGAACACCCCATTATTACCAATAAAGAAGCCAGATGGGACCAGATATCGACTAGTGCAGGATTTATGAGTCATTAATAACACCACTCTCACCTTACATCAGGTTGTTCCTAACCCATACACTTTGCTAAGACAGCTGCCACCTGAAGTCGCCTGGTTCACTTGCCTAGACCTGAAGATGTCTTCTTCTGCCTGCAGCTGCCCCCCCACCCCAAAGCCAGCCTCTGTTTGCCTTTGAGTGTGAAGATGCCAAAACCCAGCAGAAAACTCAGCTAATCTGCACCCGGCTCATGCAAGGCTTCAAAAACTCCCCTTCCCTTTTTGGGGAAGCCTTGGTAGCAGATCTGGCCACCTACCCCTGAGAGGACTGCAGGTGTCCCCTCTTGCAATACATAGATGATCTCCTAATTGCCAATGAGATGGAAGAGGACTGCTGGAGAGGACCCAGACTCTCCTACAACTTCTAACATAGACTGGGTACAAAGTGTCTTGGAGAAAAGCCCAGATCTGTAAACAGCAGGTCAAGTATCTGGGGTTCAGCATCACACAAGGGCACTGAACACTTGGATCCAAATGAAAGAAAGTGATCTGCACCATCCCTACCCCCACCACAAAAAGAAAGCTTCGTGAGTTACTTGGGGCTGCAGGGTTCTGCCACATCTGGATTCCCGGGTTTTCAGCCATGGCTAAACCCCTTTATGAAGTTCTGATGGGTCCATAAAAAGAGCCCCTTGCCTGAGGAGAAGCTCAGCAGGGGGACTTTCAAAACATCAAAAGAAAACTGGGCCAAGCCCTTGCCTTGGGGCTCCCGGATGTAACTCAAAACTTTAACCTATTTGTGCATGAAAAAAAACAAAGTAGCATTGGGGTTCTCACACAGATGGCCCCTGGCAAAGACCGATCGCTTATCTCTCCAAGCAGCTGTACCCCATGGCTGCAGGGTGGCCGCCTTGCCTGAAAGCTCTGGCAGCAACTGTAACCCTCAACAAAGAAGACAACAAATTAATCCTCGGACAGGCTATTCATGCTATGGTGCCATATGTAGTCACTGCCCTAATGAATTCACATGGGCACTGGTGGATATCTAACCCCCAGCTCACAAATTACCAAGGTTTACTCTGTGAAAACCCCAGAGTGACAACAGAAACAGTAGGCAGTCTAAACCCTGCCACTTTTTTTTTACCAGAAGGGGAAGGGATTCCTGAGCATGATTGTGTTGAAGTGACTGAGGAAGTTTATGTCAGTAGCCCCATCCTCCAAGACAAACCACTCCCTTCCCCCAGAACAAACACTATTTACACATGGGAGCAGTCTCATTAAAAATGGGGAAAAGCCTGCTGGATATGCAGTCACCACTACTGAACGGGTGGTGGAAGTGGCATCTCTACCACGGGGATGGTCCGCACAATGAGAAGAACCCTGGGTGCTGGTCTGAGCCCTGCAGCTAGCTGCCAGGCAAGCGGTAAACATTAACATTTACTCTAATTATGCATTTGCTACCATTCATATCCACAGGGCAATTTATAAAGAAAGGAAATAAAAAAGCAAAGAAGAAATCCTCCAACTGTTATAAGCAATCTGGAAACCAGACAAAGTCGCCATCATCCATTGCCGGAGACATCAGAAAAGAATGGACATGGTCACTCAAGGTAACAGGCTAGCCAACAAAGCAGCTCAGCAAGCAGCTGCAGGAATCCATGGAATACGAGTCCCGGAATTGACACCGAAGCTGACCCTCTTAGGACAAAAGACTAATCAACTAACCTATACCTGGAAAGAAAAGGAATGGGCCAAGAGAGAAGGGGGAAGCCGAACGCCCAAAGGAACTTGGCTGCTCCTGGATGACCGGATTTTTGTCCCAAAAGGAGGTGCTCATGCCCTCATTCAGCAATAATACCAACTCACCCACTTGGGGAAAACTGTGCTAGAAGTCTTGCTTGGGAGATACTACTACATAGCCCAACTGGCTTTTCTCTGTGCCACCATCAGCAGCCAGTGCCAAGTTTGTGCCAAAAACAATCCTCTGCAGGGCCCCTGTGCTCCAGCAGGTGTCCAGCACATGGGGACAGCCCCCTTTGAAGATCTCATAGTAGACTTCACAGAAGTGAAACCAAGACAAGGGTACAAATATCTGTTGCTGATGATATTCACCTTTTCAGGTTGGGACGAAGCTTTCCCCACTCGCACTGAAAAGGCAAGCGAAGTGACTAAGGCTTTACTTAGAGAAATAATTCCCCAACACAGGCTGCCACTGTCTATTGGAAGTGACAATGGCCCAGCCTTTGTGGCTGCTGTAGTCCAAGAGCTAGCAAAAATATTAGGAATCAAGTGGAAACTCCATATGCTTACAGGCCCCAGAGATCAGGGAAAGTTGAATGCATGAATCGAACCCTCAAAGCTACCCTAGCCAAATTCTACCAAGAAACTGGTGTCCCCTGGATAGACATACTTCCCTTAAACCTTCTCCGAGTTAGGTGTACCCCAGGATCCACAGGCTATTCACCCTTTGAAATTGTATTTCATGCTCCCCCCCACCCCCCAATTATCCGAGCCTTCAAGGAAATCTCAAATTTCCGGGGGGAGCTAGCCAAGATTCCATTCTCCAGCAACTGGCAAAAACTCTAGCTGAAATACATAAAACTGTCTTGTTCCAGAACCTCATCCCCCTGGGACACCCGATGCACCCCCATCAGCCAGGGGACCTAGTCTGGGTCAAAGACTGGAAAAAAGAGCCACCTTCCCAGAGAGGTCCACATACTGTGATCCTTGTAACTCCTACTGTTCTTGAAGTTGCAGGCATCGTTCCTTGAATCCATCATTCCAGGGTCAAGAAGGCACAACCCAATAAAGAGAAGGACAGCTGGACAGCCCAATCCATATCCGGCCACCCCTTGAAAGCGCGAGTCACCCAGGATCCCTGAGCATCGACCTTGTCAAACGCCTGCAGAATGGACCCCTGCTCCTGGTGGATCCTGTGCTTATACGGCCTGCTTGCCTTGGTGTTTGGAATTGGACTCACTGCTGTGGCCCCTGCAGACTGGACTATAGTGAATAGAGCCCTAATTGCAATTGCTTACTGGTGTATAATAGGATATTTCTGAGTCTTTACTTGCTTATCTTTTCCTTCCTTGCCCCCTCCCTAGGAGACAATACCAACCCCCAAAATCTATGGCAGCTGCAAGTTAGTCAAAGCTGGGGCAAACAATCCATGCTGAACACTTCAGTCCCCTTCTTGGCAGGTGCAAATTCAACCTCTATAATATTTGACACTTGCAGGGCAATCCAAGATCATGCTCCTTACACCTTGCTAGTTGCCCTGTACCCCCACACACCCATATCTGCCCCCAGGAGAGGGTGTAGGGGCCACAACTATGGGAGTTATGATAAATACCTCTGCTGAGACCCCCAAAAGAGTGGAGGGTTCTGCTGCTCTAGGAGTTTGCTGGTAGGTGCCACCGCTTCCTGGAAGGGGGTCCCACCGACCTCTCCATATCTCCTACAGAAAATCCCCAGGCCTGCAGGGTGTGGCATAGAAACCTGTGACCCAGTGAAACTCACCTTATTAAACATAACCACCGGATCAGAAAATATCTTTATAAAGGCCCAAACAGGACTAAAACTAGAAATTGGAATATACAACCCATTGGGGCCATACCCAGGGGAACTCATACTGGTCCAACTGATCCCCTTAACCCAAACCCCAGAGAAAACCCTGGGGAAAAATATTGGTAAAGCTGCCCAGAAGTTAAAAGCAAGTTAGAACAGCCTCCCGCAACGTCCTTTTGAACCAGGTTCAAAATTTTCACCAACTCCTAAATGAATCCCAGTCCGACATAGCTGCAACCTGCTGGCTATGCACTTCCTCAAATCTAACCATCTTCCCCATACCTGTCCCATGGAGCATAACCCTCCTGGCCCATGACAGTGGGA
This sequence comes from Tolypeutes matacus, assembly GCA_026826555.1. Classification (NCBI taxonomy): domain Eukaryota; kingdom Metazoa; phylum Chordata; class Mammalia; order Cingulata; family Chlamyphoridae; genus Tolypeutes; species Tolypeutes matacus. Next base: position 5,182,047 of record JAKSZT010054458.1, read on the forward strand.
ACCAGGCCTCTCCCAGTCTGCATAACCAAAACCCCAGGAAAACTGGCTAACTGTAAAAACATAACTACCAGGTCTCCTTCAGCCATTCTCCCTCTTGGAAGGGCTAACTGTAACACCACCTGCCCACTCAATGAGCGTGCCTTATGCGCCGCATACTCCACCATCTGGGTCTGTGGCACCAACACCTACTGGTGCCTACCCCAGGAGGGCCAGGGCATCTGTTACCTGGCTTGGCCAGTACCATCATTCTCAGTGTATGGAGATAAATTGCCTGGAGAGCTCTCCAAGCCAAATGAGCAATACAGCAATTCTGATACTCTTAGGACTAGGAGTAGTCGAGAGTGCAGCAGTAGCAGGGGCCTCACTCGCAGTTGGTCAGGAGGGCTTACAAATCCTAGCATGGGAAACATCAAATGACCTAGAAGAAATATCAGGGGGTCTCAACAGGTTCCAAGACCAGATAGACTCATTGGCAGAAGTGGTTTTACAAAACAGGTGAGGATTAGACTTGCTCACCACAGGTTCAGGGGGGATCTCCCAGGCCTTAGGGGAAGAATGATGTTTCTATGCAAATTCCTCAGGGATAGTTAGAGACAAGGTGGCCCTACTAAAAGAACAAGCCAAAGACTGCTTAAACCGGGTATACCAGGCATCTGCCAACGGGAACTACTTCCAGTATCTCCTTCCCTGGATTTTGCCATTCATGCCAGTAATAGCCTCAGTCTTCTTCCTCTTAACTTTCAGGCCATGCATTCTAAGGTACCTAACACAATACATCACTTCCCGCTTAAACACCTTAAAACATCAAGTAATGCCTCGTGTTAAATATCAGCCCTTGGGTACTACAGAAAAATCCCCATGTTAACAGATGATGCCCCATAAAGAATTATAAGGGCATCAAAAGGGTGGATGATAAAGTGCCAGGGCCCTATGCTTCCCTCAGCAGAAACCCACAGGTTTAGGAAAATAAGCTCACCTCGGTCCCTTTCTCCCTTCCTCCCTTTTCTCCCTGGAATTCACATCCTTAGGAAGATAAGTACTCCCTGCCTGCCCCTTTCAACTGGAATTTACAACTCTAAACAGATAATGACTCTTTTCTTCCCTCATAGTCCTCTGCTTTAGGAAGATAATCTAACCTGTTGCTCCTTTTGCTTTTGTAACACCTGTCTGCCCACTTACTTAGGAATTTGCCTGCTTAGATTTCCTATATAAACTTATGAAAACCAAGACATGGCTTTCAGATTTTTTGGAGACTTGACTCTCCTCTGAGCCCGCGTGTAATAAAACTTCATTCTTCCACCACTCAGAGGGCCACTTGGGTTTTCATTTTGTCTGCTGCAACATTATAAGGCTCATTACTCGCCCTGGGGCTCATTTCTTCCCTGGCTCAGCTGCTCTGGTCTCTCTACAATGTCAGCTGTAAACTATCAGGCTATCTTTCTGCCCAAGGCCTCTTCCGTGTCTAATGAGCCTTCTCTCTTTCCTCACATATCTGCTTCTCTATGTTCTTCTCTGTGTGTTTACTTCCTGGGACTCCAGCAAAAAACTCCTACTAATTCCTCTGCCTTGTCATTTTCTCTGTGAGTCCCTGCCCACCAAGAGGGTGAGGACTCAACATCCTGCTGTTGTGGCCCAATCAAAGCCCTTATCATTATTTAATCAAGTGAAAGTGAAACCTCTGAATTTAATACAATCGTATACACCCAGAGGAAAAGACCACTTTATAAACATAATCCGATATCAATTTTTGGATTTTATAAATAATACCAAGCTGCTACATACTGATATGGTGCTGGGAATTGTATCATATCCCCACAAAAGGAATGTACAGGTCCCAACAGCTGGTCCTGTGTGTTGAACCATTTGTATGTAAATAGGACCTTTGAAGATATCAGTTAAAGTGTGTACAAACTGAATAAGGGTGGCCCTTAATCCCATACTGCTGAAGTTCTTATAAGCAAAGGAAATTATATACAAAAGTGGAATCCATGGGGAGCAGACAAACACGGGAATTTAACCTGGAACAGAAAGGAGAAGACACTACCATATGCATTGCCATGTGATAGAAAGACCCAGGAACCCAAAAGATTGCTGGCCATCCAGAAGATATTGAGCCCAGTAAGAAGTAGGTCTTCTAGCCTCTGAAACTAAGAGTCAATAAATCCCTGTTGTGAAGCCAGCCCATTGTAAGCCATTTGTTTTGGCAGCTAGGAAACTAAAACATGAATATGAGCAATAGTTTGATTTCAACATGTGAAATTTGAAATATTTGATAGCATGACAGTGTTTTATATAAATTATTATAAAAAAAGAATGCTGACGATATTTTTATTTTTATCTCTGATATAAATAAAATAAGAAAATATATCATTATCACTATAGTGATTGTACATAGACAGTAGGGCAATTTGTGATTTTATTAATCCATAGTGCATTTTTCAGAATTTTAGTGAGGAAACTTCATTAATTTTATAATCACCAAATATGCTATAAAATAAATATTTGTAAGTATTATTTTTATTACTTATTTACAGATATATTTCCATTGGGGTGACTGTATCAAAAATAATATTAGAATTATTAAAATTTTGTATAATTTGTACTTTACTTGCACTGTTAATTCAGTTCCTTTTAAGTATGGCTTCTCATCCCCTAATTGCTATAATTCAGAACTATACTTAAACACATTTAATGAATAAGCAAATGAGTTCCAATTATTCCAAATGAAACTCTTTTTGTTTATGGACAATTTCTGGAATTGTAGAATAATTTGAATGTTTAATTTGGTCACTCAGTAAGTCTATTTCATTTAGTCTTATAAATGTGTAAAAAATATTAAGTCCTAGAATATGTGTTCCAAGGACAATTTGTCATCTAATTAAATTTAGGAATATTATACTACTTCAAAGTCTTCTTTCAGCATAAAATCATTTTAAAGACTGTTTTGCATATAGATTTACTCATAAAAATTTAACATGTTTATGACAGAAAAATATGTAAGACAGTAGCAACAGGTAAAAATATGCAAACTGCAGGACGAAGTGAAAATGTACTTCAGGACATTTACATGTAGATTAAATATTTTTATTTCCTTAAAAATAACATATTCAAATTTTTCATGGGACTATTACAAAAATTAAAGGCAACCTTATTTTAAGTGCTGATATTTGTGTTAATCATGCACATGCCCAGGTCCCTCCGCTCCTGGAAATACTGGGGCGGGGGGAGCATCTGTCTGGAAGATCCCAGCTTTATTCCAAATGATGCGCCAGCACAGCTCTGACTATTGTCTGCTTCCACACCAGTGAAATTATTTATACACCAGTGAAATTATTTATACCCAATTTGCTTCTTCTTTTTTTTTAATTTAAAATTTAAAAAAAAAGATATTTAGATTACATAAATGTTACACAAAAATATAGAGATTCTCATACACACCACCTCCCACACCCCCCACAACCTCCCACATAAACATCCTTCATTAGTGTGGCACATTAATTGCAATTGATAAACACATCCTGGGAATTTGCCATTAAGCATGGATCATAGTTCACATTGTAGACCATACTCTCTACCACACAGTTCTGCATGATATATGATGGTAAAGAATGTCCTATATCTGTCATTGCAATGTCCCTCAGGACAATTCCCAAGTCCCAAAAAAGCCCCTGTATTACAACCGGTTTTTCCTCTCCCTGCCTCCAGAGCCTCCAGTGCCACTGGCTCCACATCAATGTTGTAATTTCTTCCATTGGTTGAATCACAATATGTCTATTGTGATACCAGTAAGTCCACTCTAGTCCATAGCTCTTCCCCCAATCCTGTGGAGTCTGGGATGGTGATGTCTACATCCACATCCATTGAGAGGGGGCTTATATCCCATGGGGTAGATGGATGGGACTATCCCACCTGAAACTGCAGACTCTCTCCATTCTCTGGGATGCCCGTTGTCCATCATCATCTCCCTGCCAGTTGTCCTAGGTGAGTCCAATAAACTGTAGAATAGGAGTTGCTGCTCCACCAAGGTTCTAGGTCCAGCTGGACATAAACAGCCCAAGGACTCAAGTCTCTGGATGTACGCCTACAAACTCCAGCACCAAGTATAGGTTTGAATAGAAGGGACAGATGAGCCATGCACTGGAAGACATAGTTGAGTCCAACTCTATCACTCTCAAGAGCACGAACTCCAAAGTAGGGCCCACTGGCAAGGCACCAAACTCCAGAGCTATCTGCCCTGACATAGGACTTGGGTGTCTCCAGAGCCTTCAGGAGTCCCACTATTGGGGGTGATATCCACTTTGAAATTCTATGAAAGCCTACTGAGATATGCATAAGCGTTACCTCTGGAATGACTTCCCAACTCATTTTGAAGTCTCTTAGCCATATAAACTCATTTGTGTTTACCTTTTCCCCCTTTTATTCAAGGTCATTTTCCAGTCACATTGCCAGTTGGTGCTTGGTAGCAATCCCTCGGTGCAAGGGAGGCTCATCCCTAGGAGTCATGTCTCCCCAGGAGTCATGTCCCATGCTTGGAGGAAGGTAATGCATTCATAGGCTGAGTTTGGGTTATAGAGAGGCCTCATTTGAGCAATAAGGAGGCTCTCAGGAGGCACACCTTAGGCACCCTGTAACAATAGGCTAAGTTTCAATTTCAAGAGCCAAGACTCATAAGACTAGTCATCAATATCAAGGCCCCATAAGTGGACCATCCTCCTTCACCAGTCACTGCCCCTTCATTTGTGGGACTGTTGCTGTTCCCTTAGAGAATGTGGCAGAGCTGTCCAGGATGGGAATTCAGTATTCTCTCATTTATTGAGTGATTCTCCCACCCACTGTGACAATACCTTGTAAATATTTCTCCCATTGGGAGAAAATAAGCAAAAAATAGTACAAAGAGCACCTGTATACTTTCACGCAGTTTATTCTAATATTAACATCTTAGAAGATCATAGTTCTATGATCAACACTATAAATTAACATTGCCACAATATTATTAACTTAACTGCAAACTTTCTTCACATTTTACCAGTTTTCCATTAATTTCCTTTGTCTGTTCTAGGATCCAGTCCAGGTTCCCATTGAATTTAGTTGACACTTCTCCTTAATTTCCTCCAAACTGTGACAGGTAGTCTTTCCTTATTTTAATGACCTGTAACTTTGAAGTATACTGGTCAGCTATTTTGTAAAATGGTCATTAATTTAGGTATGCCTAATATTTTCTCATGATTTCAATGAGGTTATGCATTTTTGGATGGTGGTAATGTTCCCTAAGTGCATCCTATTAATTTCCGTATCTATCTAACTGTATAAATATTAAAATCCATGAGTTTATTGATGTCTACAATTCAGATGTAATACCAAAGCTACTAATTATTTGTCCATCAGGGAGATATGTGGATGTCATTATCTTTAATTCTGCTATACAAAAATTTTTAGAATGTTCTCTTATATTCCTGTTAGAAAAATATTTACTAACTAGATTTTAGTATTTGTGTAAATGCTTTTTGTCTTTAGCTTCAAGTATCCAGTTCAAATACTGTTTTTTCCCCCAAATTTACAGAAGTTAGTTCTTTACTTCCTCATCCTTTTCAGTGTAGTCATGTTAGTCATTGTAATAAAGCTAGATTCTTTTTGTTGTTGTTGTTGCTATTTTTTTTCCATTTTTGGTTACTTTCACATATTCCAGGTGATTTTTATTTATTTTGGGAACATATGATATATTACCATAGTTCTAAGATTCAGATCTAAAATTAGAACTACTCAGAGAACAGAAACTCTTCTCTTCCCTACTACAACAACCCTGCTTTCCCTTTCTTTCCACTCCTTCACTACCTACTTCTTCAAGGTAACCAGTCTCATTAATTATGGATAATCTGTCCTGTATTTCTTTTACACAAGTGAGTAGTTATTCCTATATATCCTTATTTCTTAAATGCAGGGTAGATCTTTTGCATTTTGCTTTTTGCACCTAATGGTATATCCTAGAATATATTTTTTTCATAGTGTTGGAAGTGTACCTTCAGTGTAAGGTTTTAGAAGTGTGATTGCTATGTCAAAAGTTAAGTGCATATGCAGTCTTTGTGTGTGTGCCAATTTCTCTTCCATGAGGGTTATATGAGTAAATTTTGCATCTCTACCAGCAAAGAGTGAAAGTTTCTGTTTTTCCACAGGCTCGTCAACAGAATGTTATGTTACTCCTCATTTTAAACAGTGTGATAACCCTATGACTAAGTGCTTTTTTAAATCTCTTTTATTAAATGAAATTTCTGGTCACAGAATCATTTTCATTTGTATTTTTTATCTTTTGTCCCCTAAGTTTTAAGAATATTTAATATAGTAATGATATTTACCCTTTGTCTATGGTATATATTGCAAATATTTTCTCCCAGTTTATCTATTACCTTTTCATTTCAGGTATTATGCTTTTACCTTTTTTATACTTTTAAACAGTCAAATTTATCAATCTTTTATTTTATTGTCTCTATATCTTGAATCATACTTAAAGATTTTTCTCTACATTGAGGAGAGGAATTCACACATATTTTCTGCTAATTTTTTGTACAGTTTAATTTTGCATTTAGATTCTTGATCCATTTGGAAATTATTCTTCTCTGTGATGTGATATTTTGACCTAATTTCATCTCTTTCACATGGTTACCAGATTGACCTAGCATGTTTATTATAAAGACCATCTTTGTCCCAATAATTTGAGAGGCCACTTAGATCATGTATCAAATTACCATAAGTAGTTAGGTCTATTTCTAGGCTTTCTATTCTATTCCACTGGTAAATTTGCTATGAATGCACAAGAACTAAATTGTTTTTCATTATCAAGGCTTTACTTTCTTTTAATATTTTATAGGGCTGTTTGCTCTTCATAGGTTTTCCTTTTCAGTCTTATTTTTGAGTTATATCTGTATATTATTTTGAATATGATCTTTAGCACTAATTTATCTAATTTCATGAGTACAGCTTGTTGGTATTTTAATTAGAATTACATTAAATTTGTAAATCAATTTAGGGGACCTGGCATCTTTAAAATATTGAATTCTATGCAAGAACAAGGACTATCTTACCATGTTCAAGTCTACTTTTGTGTCTTTCAGGAGAGTTTTAAAATATTACTTATAGAGGTTTTGTACATTTTATAAAGCTTATCCTTTGGTATTTAATCTTGTAAATAGGATTATTTCTATAATGATATCCTCTATTATTTGTGCCTAGGAAGGTTATTAATTTTTTATGTTAATTTATATCCTGCTACCTTATTGAATTATTTACTGTTGAGCTAATATTATCATTGATCCTTAGAGTTTTCCAAGTATATTATTATATGATTTCTAATTAGAGATACATGTACTTACCATTTCCCATTCTTAAGCTTTTAATCATTCTTCTGGTTTAATTACATTGGCTAATACATTAAATACAATGTTGACTAGTAGTAGGGATGTGGGCATATATCCATCGGGGTTCTCCAGGGAAACAGTACTGACGTGACTATGGGGAGTGGCAAGTTTGTATTCCTCAAGGTAGGCCACAAGCTTGAAAGTTTGAAAAAGTTAATACTTAAATCTTGTACTTCCCAACTCTGTGTGGCAGGCTGCAGGCTGGAAACACTGGTGAATGTGCCGCTGCATTCCTCAAGAGAAGCTGACTGGCTGAAGAGCTAGAAACTCCTCTTTCTGACTGCTGAAATCCTGTTTTCACTTTAAGCCCACCATCTGATTGGATGAGGAGATTTCTGTCACTGCTAAGAGCAATCTCCATGATTGTAAATGTAATCAGACTTAGATGCAATCTCCTGATAGTGTTGTAAATCCACCCATGACATACCTTCACAGTAACAATCACACCAGTGCTTGCTTGAAAAGTACTTAGACACCCTAACCTAGCTACATTGACACATAAAATTAACCATCACAGGGCATATTTCCCTTGGTATTCATTTTGGAAATGCCTTTAAGGTCTTCACATTAAATAAGATAATAGTTTTCGTACTAACACACACACGTGTATATATATTTATAGCTTAAGTATTCCTCTTTCTAATTTTTGTAATTTCATTACATATGGATATTAAATTTTGACAGGTTTAAGGCATTTATTGAAATTTCTATGTGATTATTTCCCTTAAGTCCTTTAATGTAGTGTACGATACTAATGAGTGTTTTGGTACTTATTATAGAAATAAGTCCATACAAACATGTATTTACCATTACAAATAATATTTGGTCACCATATATTATTTTCTTAATGTGGTGTTGGATTCTGTTTGCTAATATTCTATTGTTATTTTTGTTTTGACGTTCATGAGTGAACTTTGGTGTTCTTTTTTCTTTCCTTTCTTTCCTTTCCTTTTCTATTTAATTAGGTTTAAGTGTCAGTGCCAGGTGTTCACTTGCTTCATAAAAGCAATTATAGAGTTTTCTTTCTGTTTAATGTTTAGTAATTTACAGAGTATTGGGACTGATCTTTGAAAGTTTGGTAGAATTCAATGGGAGGAATCTTATGGATTTAGTTTTTGCTGGTTGTAGCTGTTAATGTTCATTTTTGTTTTATCAGAGTTTCTGAACTACTTTCTTTAGTCTATGAAAATTCTTCTACTTAAGCCCTTTTATTCTATTCAGGTCTATTTTGGTAATCTGTATTTACCCTAGGAAATGATTTGTTTCTTTTTCTTTTTTTTTTTTTTAAAGAACAAGATTCTGATTTTTTAAGTAGATCCAATATATTCTCATTCTCTTCCATATTACTTTCTGTATTTATTTTTCATTTCTTTTCTTGTGCTTTCTTTTAATTTAAATTTGTTATAATCTTTCAATTTTTGAATGGAGAAATAATTTATTTTTATTATTTCCTATTTTAATTATAAAAATGTGTATTGCTCTGAATTTTTCTCTGATCACAGCTTTAAGTGAATCATCTGGATTCCACTATATATTGTCTTCATTTTATTTTTTTTAATTTCTGTAATGTAATTTCTCTTTCAGACAAGAGTTGTTTAGTAGAAGTTTAGTGTTATTATTTATTTCTAGATGGAAAGTACTTCCTGGTATGCATATATATTTATATATCATTTTGCAAATGTTTGTATATATTGTGAGAATTTTGATTTTTACCCATAATAAAAAAAAAAAAGAAAAAAAAATCCAGAATAAAAAGACTGCAGGAAAGCCCAGAATATGATAGTATAAATCAATACAAATACATCAGAATCAAAATCAACAAAAATTGACTAAACTTTCTAGTTTAAATAACATAGATATTCATACTTGATTGGAAACCATAGCTAATTATAGTAATAGCGAAAGACTTAAAGTAAAATTAAAAGGAGGCAAACTACATGGATAATAATTCTGAGCAAAAAAGCTACTGAAATTATATTGAAGCCACACTAAATAGATGCTAAGGTAAAGTGTATTAATCAGAACCAATAGTGGTTCATTAAATATTGTTGAATATTGTAATTCACCAGGAAATTATATGAATTCTTAACTTGTATGCACCTAATAACATAGCTTTAAAACATACTAGGATTATTTTAAATGATTTTTAAGCATTTCTATAATTGAGATAAAATGGAAATAATAACATCAGGGAAGAAATAGAAAATTTGAAAAGTTTATTTCACAGCTTGATCTAATGAACACTTAGTACTCAACAAAAAAGTGGGCAAGATATATTTCTAAATATTGTATAAAACATGACATAAATTATCGGTGAGTAGTGCATACATACATGAGGCAATGCTTTGCATTGATTATGTATCATACATTTACATACATCAGTGTGATTAATTTACTAATAAAGAAAAATATAACATAATTTAGAGGAAATGGAAAATTTCTAGAAACTCACAAGCAGCCTACATTGACGAAAGAAGAAATTGATGAACTCAACAGTCCAATTAAAGTAAAGAAATAGACTCCATCGTCAAAAACCTCCCAACTAAGTAGAGCCCAGGACCAGATGGCTTCAGTGGTGAATTTTACCAAACATTCTGACAAGAGGTAACACCAATCCTGATTAAGATCTTCCAAAAAATAGAAGTAGAAATAACATTCCACAACTCATTCTATAATGCAAACATACCCTAATACCAAAGCTAAACAAAGGTACCACAAGAAAAAGATAATTACATACCAATCTCTCTAGTGAACTTAGATGCTAAAATCCTCAACAAAATACTTGCTAATTGCATTCAACAACATATCAAAAGAATTATACACCATGACCAAGTGGGTTTCATCCAGGGTATGCAAGGATGGCTCAATATAAGAAAATCAATCAATGTAATACACCACATAAACATATTGAAAGAAAAAAAATCACATGGTCATCTCTATATATGCAGAAAAAGTATTTGACAAAATACAGCATTCTTTCCTGATATCTTGTAGTCAAAAGATAGAAATAGAAGGAAACTTTCTGAACATGATAAAGGTTATATACAAAAAACCCACAGCTACCACCATCTTCAATGGTGAAATCCTAAAAGCCTTCCCTCTGAGATCAGGAACAAGACAAGAATGCCCACTATCACCACTCTTATTTAACATTCTCTTAGAATTACTTGCCTGAAAACTGAGGTGAGAAAAAGCTATAAAAGGCATCCAGATTGGAAAAGGAGTAAAAATTTCATTATTTACAGGTGAAATGATTCTATACATAGAATGCCCTAAGAAATCTACAACAAATCTAGAACTTATAAAAGAGTTCAGTAATATCACAGGCTTTAAGATCAATGCTCAAAAATCAGTAGCATTTCTGTACACCAATAATGAGCAATCTGAGGAGGAAATCAGGAAAAAAATACCATTCACAATACTAACTAAAAGAATCAAATACCTAGGAATAAATTTAACTAAAGATGTAAAGGACTTATATACAGAAAGCTACACAACACTGTTAAAGGAAATCAAAGAAGACTTAAATAAATGGAAAAATATTCCGTGTTCATGGATAGGAAGACTAAACTTCATCAAGATGTCTATCCTACCCAAACTAATCTACAGATTTAATGCAATCCCAGTAAAAATCAACACTGTATTTTTTAATGAATTGGAAAAACTAGTTACAAAATTTATTTGGAAGACTAAGAAGCCCCAAATCGCCAAAGACATATTACAAAAGAAAAATGAAGTTGGAGGTATCACTGTACCTGACTTTAAAATGTACTATAAAGCTATAATGGTCAAAACTGCATGGTATTGGCACAAGGATAGACATACTGACCAATGGAACTGAATTGAGAGTTCTGATATAAATCCTCGCATATACAGTCATCTGATATTCGACAAGGCCACTGAGCCCATTCAGTTGGGAGAGAATGGTCTCTTCCACAAGTGGTGCTTGGAGAACTGGATATCCATATCCAAAAGAATGAGAGAAGAATACCATCTCACACCTTATACAAAAACCAACTCAAGGTGGATCAAAGGTCTAAATATAAGAGCCAAGACCATAAGACCTTGAAAGATAATGTAGGGAAGCATCTACAGGACCTTGTAATAGGAAATGGTTTCATGAACTTCACAGCCAAAGCACGAGCAGCCAAAGAAAAAATAGATAAATGGGATCTCCTCAAAATTAAAAACTTTTGCACCTCAAAAGACCTTATCAAGAAAATAAAAAGGCAGCCTACCCACTGGGAGAAATATTTGGTAACCATATATCTGATAGGAGCCTAATATCCTGCATATATAAAGAAATCCTACACCTCAAAAATAAAAAGACAAACAACTCATTTAAAAAATAAGCAAGTGACCTGAAAAGACACTTCTCCAAGGAAGAAATACAAATGGCTAAAAAGCACATGAAAAAATGCTCGACATCACTACCTATTAAGGAAATGCAAATCAAAACTACAACAAGATACCATCTTACACCCATTAGAATGGCAGCTACTAAAAAATACCAGCAGACTCTAAGTGATGGAGAGGATCCAGACACTGTGGAGGACAGTATGGCGGTTCCTCAACAAAGTAACTATAGATCTTCCGTATGATCCAACAATTTCACTGCTGGATATATATCCAGAAAAATTGAAAGCAAAGGCACAGGCAGATATATGAACACCAATTTTCATAGCATCATTGTTCATTATTGTCAAAAGTTGGATTCAACACAGATACCCATGAACAGATGAAAGGATAAACAAAATGTGGCACATACAAACAATGGAATATTACTCAGCTGAAGAAGGAATAAAATGATAACACATGGGATAACATGGATGAATCTTGAAGGCCTTATGTTGAGTGAAGCAAGCCAGGCATTGAAGGATGAATAGTACATGACTTCACTGATATGAATTAAGGAAACTGAGCCATCTCAGAGAGCTATTGTCTGAAAGACAGGTTTTGAAGAAAGAGAAAGAGAAGAGAAATCATGTGTCATTATCCATCTGGACGTTATGCATGGTAAAGTGAGAATGTTGTTGCATATTGAATGGATTTGACAGATGGGTAGTGATATTCTTGGGTTTGGTGGTGCAGGGTTGGCAGGTGGGTAGATTGGGAAAGGTGGGTAAGAATACCTAGGATACTAGGAAGAGAGATAGGAGAGGGACCAGGTGAACACTTGGGATTTGTGGGTATAACGTTGAAAGTACAGAGGTGGGAATGCTCTTATGGCAATATGACAAGGAAGGGTCACTGGTTTAGAGTGTTGGTTGGGGGCACATTCTGGACAGGGCACACTTGGAGCTGGCTTCTAGGGAATGTGTGAATGTTCGTCCTATCATAATGTGTTGTATCAGTGGGTGGAGAACCACATAATGAGCAGGAAGGAGTTGGACTTCCATCTTTGGGAGGACCAATTCATTTAGAAATAAACAGGCAGGGGTCTCTCAAGAGCAAGGGCGGTTCCTAATAGAGGAGGCCAAATCATTGTGTCAAGACCTCTTGTTGCATGCAACTAAGAATCCTGTCATCCAATGAGTCAAGCCAGGGGGTGGTTGTGGGCCCTGGGGGGATGGGGAGGGAGGAACAGAATAAATCAAACAAGGGGTATTTAGTGGTCAGTGTAAATGTTCTTCAGTACCTTACAGTGATGGACACAGGACATGGTAAATATAATCAAAATTTATAAAAGTGTACCATCTAAAATGTAAACCGTACTGTAAACCATTGGCAATGTTTAGTTGCTATGTTTCACTATTTGTATATTAGTTATAACAATGCTTCCATCCACATACAAAAAGGTTTTAATATGGGGTGAGGAAAGAGGGAGGAGGTTGGGTATATGAGAGTCTCTTGTATTCTGTGTGTGACTTTGCTGTGACCTAAAACTTCTTTGAAAACAAAATGAAAAATAGTGAGACACTGGGGAATGAGAGAGGGAAGGTGCCATAGTACAGACTGGACACCAGATATTGCAGTGATAAAAGGCACAATGTCAAAAAAATCTTTTTTAATTTTTTAAAAATATTTTTCATTTTTAAAATATACCAATCTTTTAATTTAATTTAATTTTTAGAGTTTTTTTTAAAGTTTTCATATAATTCATCTCTTATATTTAAACTTATCATTATTATTTCATTTTCCTATTGATTATATTTGGCTATTGTATTGGCTTCATCTTTAAAGAAGTTTTGGATCACAGAACAGTTACAACTGGGGTAGGAGAGGATCATTGGTGGGGGTGTGTCAGGGATGGGGGGGTGCATGGGAGGAAGTTCACCTGAACATACATACAAGGAATATAAAATTGTTCAAATGTTCACAGGGCATGATCACAGTGGGTGGAGGATCAGTTAATAAATGAGAGAATACTGAATTTTCATCCTGGAGAGCTCTGCCACATTCTCTAAAGGAACAGCAACAGTCTGGACCCTTGTTATTGATGACTAGCCTTATGAGTCCTTGCTCTTGAAATTGAAATTTAGCCTATTGTTTTGGGGTGCCTAAGGGTTGCCTCCTGAGAGCCTCCTTTTTGCTCAAATGTGGCCTTTCTCTAAGCCAAATTCAGCATATGAATGCATTACCTTCCTCCTAGTGTGGGACATGACTCTTGGGGATAAGCCTCCCTGGCACTGAGGGATTACTACCAAGTGCCAACTGGCAATACGACTGGAAAAAGACCTTGAATAAAAGGGGGAAAAGGTAAAGACAAATGTGTTCATACAGCTAAGAGACTTCAAAGTGAGTCGGGAGGTCATCCCAGACTCGTATCTGGGATGATGCTTACGCACATCTCAGTAGGACCTCATAGACTTCCAAAGTGGATATCACCCCAAATAGAGGGATTCCTGAGGGCTCTGGAGACACCGAGGTCCGATGTCAGGACAGCTAGCTCCGGAGTTTGGTGCCTTGCCAGTGGGCCCTACTTAGGAATTTGTGCTCCTGAGAGTGACAGAGTTGGACTCAAATATATCTTCCCTGCACATGGTTCATCTGTTCCTTCTGTTCAACCCTATACATGTTGCTGGAGTTTGTGGGTGTGTGCCCAGCGATTGGAGACTTTGGGCAGTCCACGTGCCAGCTGGGCCTGGAATCTCGGTGGAGCTGAAACTCCTACTCTACAGCTCGGTGGACTCACTCAGGACACTTGGCAGGCAGATGATGGTGGACAGTGGCCATCCCAGGGAATCCCATCCATCTTATCCATGGAATGTGGCCCCCCTCTCAATTGAAGGTGGAGTGGACATCATCATCCCATGCTCCTCAGGACTGGGGAAAGAGCTATGGACAAGAGTGGACTTACTGGTATTCTGTTATAGACATATTGTGACTCAAGCAATAGAAGAAATTACATTAATGTGGAGCCATTGGCCACTGGATGCTCTGGAGGTGGGGAGAGGGAAAAGCAGTTATAATAGAGGGGTTTTTTCAGGACTTGGGAGTTGTCCTGAGTGACATTGCAACAACAGATATAGGCCATTTTTTATCATCATATGACATACAGAACTGTGGGGGTAAAGAGTGTGGTCTACAATGTGAACCATGGTCCATGCTGGACCTAAAGCCCCAGGATGTATATATACATTGCAGGTGATATGCCACAGTAATGAAGGATGTTTATGTGGGAGGTTGTAGGAGGTGTGGGAGGTGGGGCATATGGGAATCCCTATTATTTTTGTGTAACATTTATGTAATTTAAGTATCTTTTTAAAAAAATTTATTAAAAAAAGAAAAATATAGCATATTTTGATATTAAACAGCAAGTCTATAAAATTTATTTACAAAGAAGAAATCAGAATTGGAATTATGAATTCTCAAAATCAATTATTAATAAAAATGACTACTTATTCTAGTATGAGTTAGAAATTAAATGTAGTACCTAGAGGAAATTTTATAGCCTTTCACTTAAGCATAAATTTAGACATTCAAGTGGAAAAAGGTAATGAACTAAACATACAAATTAAAAGTAAATTATGGGGAAGCGGCTGTGGCTCAATCAGTAGGGCTCCAGTTTACCATATGGGAGGCCCGGGGTTCGGTTCCTGGGGCCTCCTGGTGAAGGCAAGCCCGCCCGCACGGCGTAGTTAGCTGACCCAGCGAGCACAAGCAGCAAGGGGGGGATAAATGAATAAATAAATAAAATTAAAAAAAAAAATTAAAAAAAAAAAAAAAAAGTAAATTATGCAATAAAACCTATTATGCTAAATGAAATAAAGAATAAAGATAAGAGCTCAGAGTAATAAAATATAACACATATACAATAAAAATGTCAAGAAACCTGATGAAGAAATCAATGCCACAATGTGTAAAAATGTCTATTAAATAATAAACATGTAGGGTAGGATTTATTTTTAAAGTGGAAGATTTGGTTAAATATTATTAAATGTTATTCTATAATTTAATAGATTAGAAGGAAAAAAATCTTATGACCATACCAATGGATGCAGATAAAATTCTTGCTGCATATCAATGCCTACTAAGAATAAACCCCTTAGCAAATTAAGACAAGACAGAAATTTCCTAAACTGACAAACAAATAAGATGTGAGACATTGAAATAGTTATAAAGCCAGAAATAATATAGCTCATTTTTAGCAATTCTATCAAATATTATACTAGTTGTGACCAGTGCACTATGGCCAGATAAAATAGTACAGAATTTACAAGGATTGAAAAAGAGGAAACAGGGAAACAGACGTAGCTCAAGCAATTGGGCTCCCATCTAAAATATAGGAGGTCCAAGTTTCGATTCCCAGAGCCTCCTGGTGAAAAGGCAAGCTGGCCCACGTGGCGAGCTGCCTAAAATGGTGAGCTGGCCCATGAAGAGTGCTAGTCCATGTGGATTGCTGACTTTCACAGGAGTGCTGTCCCTCTCAGAAGTGCTGGCCTGCGTGGAGAGCTGGGGAAGCAAGACGATGCAACAAAAAGAGACATAATGGAGAGATGATAAGAAACACAGACCAGGGAGCTGGGGTGGCACAAGAGATTGAGCGCCTCTCTCCCACTCCAGAAGGTCCCAGGATCGGTTCCTGGGAGAAGACAAGCAAACACAGAAGAACACAGAGAGCAGACAGTGAGCTCAAAAACAACAGGTGTTGGGGAGGAAGCAATAAATAAATAAACCTTGAAAAAAAAAGAAAAAGAGGAAAAAAGACATCCATTATACACCATTTATGTCTATGTACCTAGAGAACACTTAAAACAACACATTGTCAAAATTAATAAGGGTTTTTATTAAGCAATTCTGCCATTTAAGTGATTAATATACCAATGATGAGTTTAACTAGATATAGCAAGCAAAAATATGCTCAATTTTGAAACTTTCAAGCATTTCCTTTAAATTTAGATTCAAGATAATGATGCCCACAATCAGAATTTTAAGAACAAATATTGCAAAGTGGATGTAGCTCAGTGGTTGAGCACCTGCTTTGCATGTATGAGGTCTTGGGTTCAATCCGCAGTACCTCTTTTTATAATATATACACATTTCTCAAATGTACTGGATAAATATAAAATTTATTTTTGAATCTGACAATATATTACACAATATACTTGGCTCATAGTAACGCAATCATACAGTATTTGTCTTTTTGTGTTTGGCTTGCTTCACTCAACATAATGTCCTTCAGGTTTTTCCATGTTGTCATATGCTTTACGACTTCATTTCTTCTTACAGCTACATAATATTTCATCATGTGAATAGACCACAGTTTGTTTATCCATTCATCAGTTGATGGACACCTGGGTTGTTTCCAACTTTTAGCAATCATGAATAATGTTGCTATGAACATCGGTGTGCAGATGTCTGTTCATGTCACTGCTCTCAGTTTTTCTGGGTATATACCCAGTAGTGCTATTACCAGGTCACGTGGTAAGTCTATATTCAACTTCTTTAGGAACTGCCAAACAGTCCTCCACAGTGACCGTACCATTCTGCATTTCCACCAACAGTTAATAAGTGTTCCTATCTCTCCACATCCTCTCCAACACATGTAGGTCTCTGTCGTTTTTAATAGTGGTCATTTAGATAGGTGTGGAATGATATCTCATTGTAGTTTTGATTTACATTTCCCTAATCATTAGTGATGTTGAGCATTTCTTCATGTGGATTTTTTTGCCACTTATACTTCTTCTTTGGACAAATGTCTATTCAAGTCTTTTTTTAATTGGGTCGATTGTCTTTTTATTGTTGAGTTGTAACATCTCTTTATATATCCTAGTTATTAAACCCTTATCAGACATGTGATTTCCAAATATTTTTTCCCATTGAGTTGGCTGCCTTTTCACCCTTTTGACAAAGTCCTGTAAAGTCCAGAAGTGTTGAATTTGAGAAGGTCCCATTTATCTATTGTTTTTCTTTTGTTGCACATGCTTTGTGAGTAAGGTCCAAGAAACCACCACCTAGGGTTTATTTCTGGGTTCTCAATTCTATCCCAATGATCAATGTGTCTATCTTTATGCCAGTGCCATGCTGTTTTGACCACTGCAGCTTTGTAATATGTTTCAAGGTCAGGCAGCAAAATTCCTCCCACATTGCTCTTCTTTTTTAGAATGCTTTTGGCTATTCAGGTGCACTTAACCTTCCAAATGAATTTATTAATTGTCTTCTCTAACTCTGTAAAGTAAGCTATTGGGATTTTGATTGGTATTGCATTAAATCTATAAATCAATTTGGGTAAGATTGACATCTTCACAATATTTTGTCTTCCAATCCATGAACATGTAATGTC
This sequence comes from Tolypeutes matacus, assembly GCA_026826555.1. Taxonomy (NCBI): domain Eukaryota; kingdom Metazoa; phylum Chordata; class Mammalia; order Cingulata; family Chlamyphoridae; genus Tolypeutes; species Tolypeutes matacus. The sequence goes on from JAKSZT010054458.1 coordinate 5,200,182, forward strand.
TTTCCATTTGTTTAGGTCTTTTAAAATTTCTTTTAGCAGTGTTTTGTAGTTTTCTGCATATAGGTCTTGCACTTCTTTGCTTAAATTAACTCCTAGGTATTTGAGTCTTTTTCTTGCTATTGAAAATGGAATTTTTCAACGGATTTCCTCCTCAGATTGTTCAGTGCTAGTGTATAAAAACATTACTGATTTTTGCGTGTTGATCTTGTAACCTGCCACTTTGCTGAACTCAATTATTAGCTCAAGTAGGTTTGTTGTGGATACTTCAGTATTTTCTAAATACAGGATCATGTTGTTTGTAAACGGTGAGAGTTTACTTATTCTTTTCCTATTTGTATGGCTGTAATTATTCTTTTCTTGTATAATTGCCCTAGCTAGAACTTCTAGTGCAATATTGAATAACAATGGTGACAGTGGGCCTCCTTGTCTTGTTCCTGATCTTAGAGGGAAAGCTTTAAAACTTTTCCCATTGAATATGACATTGGTTGTGGGTTTTTCATATATGCTTTTTAACATATTGAGGAATTTTCCTTCTATTCCTATCTTTTGAAGTGTTTTTTAATCAAAAAATGATGCTTGAATTTGTTGAATGCTTTTTCTTCATCAATTGATATGATCAGGTGGTTTTTTCCCTTCACTTTGTTAATGTGGTGTATTTCATTGATAGATTTTCTTATGTTGAACCAGCCTTGCATACCAGGAATAAATCCCAGTTGGTCATGATGTATAAGTCTTTTGATATGCTGTTGAATTAAATTTGCAAGTATTTTGTTGAGAATTTTTGCATCTATATTCATTAGAGGGATTGGTCTGTAATTTTCTTTCCTTGTAGTATCTTTATTTGGCTTTGGTATTAGGGTGATATTGGCTTCATAAAATGTGCTGGGTAATTTTCCCTCCCCTTCAATTTTCTGAAAGAGTTTAAACAGGATTGGTGTTAATTCTTTTTGAAATGCTTAGTAGAATTCACCTGTGAAACCATCTGTTCCTGGAAATTTTTTTGCTGGGCAATTTTTGATGACGGATTCAATCTCCTTAAATGTGATTGGTTTGTTAAGTTGTTGTATTTCTTGTAGCATCAGTGTAGGTTGGTTGTGCATTTCTAGGAATTTGTCCATTTCATCTAGGTTGTTTAGTTTGTTGGCATACAGTTTCTCATAATATCCTCTTATGATTCTTTTTATTTCTGTGGGGTCATTTGTAACTTCTCCCCTTTCATTTTTGGTTGTATTTATTTGCATCTTCTCTCTTTTTTTCTTTGTTAGACTAACCAGGGTTTTGTCAATTTTATTGATCTTCTCAAATAACCAGTTTTTGGTTTTGTTGATTTTCTCTATTTTTTTTTCTCAGTTTCATTTATTTCTCTTCCAATTTTTATTATTTCTTTCCTTCTGCTTGCTTTGGGATAGGTTTGCTGTTCTTTTTGTAGATTCTCTAGTTGCTCAGTTAAATCTTTGAGTTTAGCTGTTTCTTCTTTTTTAATACAGGCATTTAGGGCTATAAATTTCCCTCTCAAGACTGCCTTTGCTGTATCCCATAAGTTTTGATACATTGTGTTCTCATTTTCATTTGTCTCAACATATTTACTGATATCACTTGCAATTTCTTCTTTGACCCACAGATTGGTTAGGAGTGTTTTGTTCAGCATCTACATATTTGCAAATTTACTTTTTTCCTATCTATTATTGATTTCTAGTTTCATTCCATTATGATCTGAGATGGTGCTTTGTATAATTTCAATCTTTTTATATTTATTGAGAGCTGCATTGTGACCTAACATGTGGTTTATCCTGGAGAAAGATCCATGGCATTTGAGAAGAATGCATAACCCGCTGAGTTTGGATGCCGTATTCTGTATACGTATGTTAGGTCTAACTTGTTTATCATACTGTTCAAGTTCTCTGTTTTCTTGTTGATCTTCTGTCCTGTTGTCCTTTCTAATGATGTGAGTGGCATGTTGAAGTTTCCAAGGATTATTATAGAAATGTCTATTTCTCCCTTCGGTTTTGCCAGAGTTTGTCTCATGTATTTTCGGGCACCCTGATTAGGTGCATAGATATTTATGATTGTTATATCTTCCTGGTGGATGATCCCTTTTATTAATATATAATGGCCTTCTGTACCTCTTATAACATTTTTGCATTTAAAGTCTGTTTTTTTTTTTTTAAGATTTTATTTATTTATTCATTTATCCCCCCCTTGCTGCTTGTGCTCGCTGGGTCAGCTAACCACGCCGTGCGGGCGGGCTTGCCTTCACCAGGAGGCCCCGGGAACCGAACCCGGGGCCTCCCATATGGTAAACGGGAGCCCTACTGATTGAGCCACAGCCGCTTCTCATTAAAGTCTGTTTTGTCTGATAGTAGTATAGATTCTCCTGCTCTTTTCTGGTTTCTATTCATGTGGAGTATCTTTTCCCAACCTTTCACCTTCAGCCAGTTTGTATCTCTGAGTCTAAGGTGAGTTTCCTGTAAGCAGCATATGGATGGCTCATGAATTTTTATCCTTTCTATCAGCCTATATCTTTTGAGTGGGGAGTTTAATCCATTCACATTCAAAGATATTACTGTAAATGCACTATTTACTTCCTCCATTTTATCCTTTGGTTTTCATATGTCATTTTGTTTTCATCTGTCTTTTTATTATTTTAGATATCCTTTCAGCTATTCTTTCTTCTATACGGTCCTCCAAGCCTCTCTCTCCTGTCTTTTTCTTTCAGGTTCTAAGTCTTCCTTTAATATTTCCTGCAAAGGTGGATTCTTTTTTGCAAACTCTATTAGTTCTGTTTGTTTGCAAATATTTTATACTCACCTTCATATCTGAAGGATTGTTTTGCTGGATAAAGAAATCTCAGCTGGCAGGTTATCTCTTTCAGTTTCCTAATTGTTTCATACCACTGTCTTCTCTCCTCCATGGTTTCTGGAAAAAAATCTGCACTAGTCTTATGGGACATCCCTTTTATGTGATGGTTTGCTTCTCTCTTGCTGTTCTGAGAATTTTCTCTTTATCTCTGACATTTTACATTCTGAGTAGTATGTGTCTTGGAGTGGGTCTATTTGGGTTTATTCTGATTGGGGTATGGTGTGGTTCTTGGACATTTAGTTTATTTCTTTGGTGAGAGTTGAGAAATTTTGAGCTATTATTTCCTCAAATACTCTTTCTGCCCCCTTTCCCTTCTCTTCTCCTTCTTTAACCCCTATGACACATATGTTGTTGCATTTTGTGTTGTTATTCAATTCTGAGCCCCTGCTCAATTTTTTTCCAATCTTTTCTTTCTTCAATTTTAGCTGTTCTGCCTTCGGTATCACTTATTCTTTGTTCTATAATATCAAGTCTGCTTTTTATGCCTCAAGTGTGTTTTCAATCTCACCTATTGTGTTTTTCAATCCCATGAGCTCTTTTACTTTTTTGTTCAGGATTTCAAGTTCTTTGTGTTCGCTCCATGTCTTCTTGATGTCATTTATCTCTTTAACTATTTTGACTGTCAACTCATTAATTTGATTTTGGAAATTTGTACTCATCTTGCTGATTACTTCTCTCAAATTCTGCATCTCTTCTGGGGCTTTGATGTGTTCCTTTTCTTGGGCCATGTCTTCTATTTTCTTAGTATGGCTCATAATTTTTTGCTGATATTTAGGCATCTGATTAGGATGTAGTTTACTCAGATGCTCAATCTCTTTCTCTTTTGTAGGGATTTAGTGGCAGGAGGCTGTGAGTTACCACTGCTCTTTGATTTTTGGCTGAGCCTGGATTGTTAGGATTGTCCTGCTAGTTGCTCCAAACTGGGCATTGGGCCCAGGAATTTGTTGCTTCCTAGGGCCTTGGGCAGTGAGGCAATAGAGGCCAGAAAAAGTCTTTCCTAGTTATTTTTAATTTTCTTGCATGCAATTCCTTCATCTGCCGGGAGATGGCGCTCTTTGGCAGCTGTCAGTTCAATGCCTGGTCAGAGTGTATTGGTTTCTACACCACCTGGATCAATGTGATAGAGCTTCTTGTCTTGAGGCTAGGAGCCTTGATTTTCAAAATTTCTCTGAGACAGTCTCCAGCCCTCTCTGGCAGTCCCCTACATTTTCCCAGCTAGGAAATATTCTGAGTCCTCACAATCAGTCCCTGTTAGTAAAGGAGGAGATTGGGAGGGTCGTATATATTTAGCCCCTTTCAAGCTCCAAGGCAAAAAATGGCACAGCCCAGCCTGGCCTGGAAGGGCTCTTGGGACACGGCAGACAAATTTGTGAGTCAAAAGCTAAGTCATCCTTAGGCTGTGTCCCTTTTTCTCCCCTTTCCTGGGGTGGTAGATTCCTGGAGTCTTCTCTGTCTGTAATTGCAGGCCCAGAGGCCTGAGAATTCTAAAGTGTCTTTAGTGTAGGGGACGGTGCAGGCAGCAGGAGCCACAGATTTCAACTCGTGATTCTTTCGTCATGATTTCCCTCCTTTGTCCCTCTCTCCTCTGGGTGGTGTCCAGCTTTTGCCTGCTGTCCTAAAGCTTTGAGGATCTTTTTCGGGGCTGTTTTAGCCTGTCCTCTAGCTATTTTTCAGAAGAAGAAGAAATTCCTATGTCTTACTAGTCCACCATCTTCCCAGAAATCCTCCCTAGCACCTCTTAAAATCATAAAAATAAAAATAAACAAATACTGTATTAGCCTTAGCCAGTGCAATAAACTAAAAAATATAATAAAAAATATATGAATAAGAAATGAGGAAACTAGTCTGTATATATCTTTATATGTCTTTCATAAAATTGTCTACATAGAGTACACTGAAACTACATAGTCTTAAATTTATTAAAAGCTAATTTGACAGAAAAAATATTAATATAAAAAGTCAGCAACATAACTACACCAGGAACAAAAAAACCCACCCAGTCCACTACTATGCTGTTTAATATATCAAAATATATTTTGAATATGCTTATCAAAAGAATAAATATGGAGAGGGTAAATAGACACATAATATACTAGGATATGATATATAACTGATAAATAATGACAAACAATTATATTTATTCTATGGGATTGTTTTGTTTTTTTCTTGATTTATAAAATATGTACACACATATATATGTGAGGGTATGTATGCACCTAAACCAATAGAGCATATATGTAAAATATGTAAACAGTCATTTCACAGTAGATTAAACAAAATGGTAAAACAATTACAAAGTGAAAGTGTGAAAGTATATTCTAATCCATTATTTAAAAAGGCAAACAATATTAAATCCACATTGAAACACCACTTTACAAGATCTGAGAGGCAAAACTAAGGTTAGGAAATTCCATGTGTTGTGTGAAACCCTGGTATGTTCTTTTTTTTTTTTTTAACATATACTCAATATTTATATTACAGCTAATGTTACATTTTATCAAAGACTATTCTCAACATGAAACACAACACACTATTGGGGCTCCCTATCAGTTTTTAATTTTACCTTATATTGATAGGCGACTAAGAACTAATAAAGTGAAGATGAAAACAATGGTTTGACCATTATGAATGTTTACCAATAGATATGTCATAGACATAGCAGCAAAAATATAAGACGAAAAGTTACAGTTATATTTTGTGCCTATAAAACAAGCTATAGAAGGATTTAAAAAAAAACTGAAATCTCAAACTCTATGAAGTAGTTATGTAGAGAATCAAACCCGTAAAGGAAAGATTCAAACAATGAGGTCATGGTTTACAACCACTCAGCTGTACCTTGTAAGCTTAAGGTGCCTCACAATAGCCTTGCCTCAGCCAAAGCTGTATGCATTATTAATACCTCATGTGTGTAGAGTGCTTTTAAACTTTTAAACCCTTGCACATCTATTAGCCATTTCATCCTCACAACAATCCTGTGAGATAGGCAGGTCAAGGGTTATTAGCTATCACCCATTTTGCAGATGAGGAAATTAAGAAGGGTAAACTAAATTGCCTCACATCTCATAGAAATCAGTGACAAAGACAGTTACTAATGAGCTCTCTGAACTTGGTTCCATCCTTTTTCCAGAAAGTCTTTCAATTAGTGGAGAATCTTGGGAAAAGAAAGGCACATGTATACTCCTATTATTCTGAATATTCATGGTTCATCCACTCCTTTTTTTCTGAGGACTAAGTGTGTAAGAAAAGGAGTCAACTTACCACAAGGTGGGCATTGGAACTAGACTTCTAATGGTTTAGGAGATAGACTTTTTTATAATTAGCATCTAAACTTTGGTATTAGAAATTAACTTTTGAAGCAATTTTTCAGGCCCTTGCTGGAAAGAAGCAGTTGCCTCTTCCACTAAGATTACAGCATGTCTGCACAGTGCATTGGCAGTGTCTTCCTGAGCACTGGCCTCCTGGCCAATAAAAATCAGCCTCTCCAATTTCTAGTCTTCCTGCTTTGGGAGTTCTCATGTCATGCAAATCTGGAGGAGGAAGGAAGGGTATAGGAACAGTGTGAACACTTTTGAAGTTAAGCTGGTTTCAAATATAATGTGATTCTTATACATGTAAGATGTTAAATTCAAACCCATTGTAGCTACAGAGAAAATATCTGAAAAATACATACAGGTGGTAAAGAGAAGGGCCTGAAAATTGTACACTACAAAAAATCAAATAAATATGAATATAGGTATTAACAGAATTGAAGAACAAATAAGGTATAAAACTTGCAAAGACAAAATAACAAGTGGAAGATGAAAGTTCTGCATTATTTGTAGTTGCTTTAAGTGAAAATGGAGTAAACTCTACAGTCAGAAGGCACAGATCAGCAGAATGGACCAAAACTAACTATATGCTGTTTACAAATGACTCACCTTAATTTCAAAGACACAAGTAAGAAGTGAAAAATTGGAAAAGTATTCCATGCAAATAGTAACCAAAAGAGAGCTGGGGTAGCTATATTAATACCAGACAAAATAGACTTTAAGTCAAAAATTTTAACAAGACACAAAGATGGACACTATACACTTATAAAGAGATCAATTCAACAAGACGACATAACAATTATAAATATATATGTACGTAACAGCAAATTGCCAAAATATAGGAAGCAGGTAATGACAGATATAAAGGGAGAAATAGATGGTTCTATTTTAGTAATAGGATAATTAATTAGATCACATTCAGTGATTGATAAAACATCTAGAAAGAGGATTCAATAAGGAAATAGAAAATTCAAATAATATTCTAAGCCATCTGGATCTAACAGAAATTTATAAAGCACTACACCGAACAACAGCAGAAAACATATTCTTCTCTAGTGCACATGGGTCATTCAATAGGATAGACCATATTCTTGGTTACAAGTCACATTAAAATAAAAAATAATGGAGTCATCCAATGTATCTTCTTTAACCACAGTAGAATGAAGCTGGAAGTCAATAGCAGAGAAAGAACTTGAATATTCACAAATAGGTAGAAATTAACACATTTCTAGATAACAAATGGATCAAAGAAATATCAGAATAGAAATGATGACTCTCTTAAGGTGACTAAAAGTGAAAATATAACATGCTAAAAACATATTATGCAATACAGTCAAGACAGTGCTGAGAGAGAAATTTATATATCTAAATATTTATATTAAAAAGCAAGAAAGCTCTCTAATCAGAAACCTAACCCTATAACTGGAGGATCTACAAAAAGAACACACTAAACCCAAAGTGAGCAGAAGGACAGAAATAACAAAGATCAGATCATAGATAAATAAAATAGAGAATACAAAATAATAGAATCAACAAAATCAAATGTTGATTCTTTGAAAATATCAATTAAATAAACAAACCATTAGCTAGAGTGATAAAGAAAAAAAAAAGAGGATGAAAATAACTAAAATTAGAAGTGAAAGCCTGGACATCACAAATGACTGCATTGAAATGAAAATCATTGTAAGAGGATACTACGAATAGTTGTACTCCACAAGTTAGATTACCTAAACGAAATGAGCAAATTCCTGGAAACATAAAAACTACCTACAATGACTCCAGAAAAAATAAAGGAGCTCAACAGACCAATAACCAGTGCAGAGATTGAGTCATAATCAATTACCTCCCAACAAAGAAAAGACCAGGATCAGATTCCTTCACTGGTGAATTATATCAAACATTTCAAGAAGAATTAATAGCAATTCTGCTACATCTCTTTAAAAAATTAAAGAAGACGGCACACTTCTTAACTCATTCTATAAGGCCAATATCAACATAATAAAAAGCTAGATAAAGATACCACAAGAAAAGAAAATTACAAATATCCCTTATTCTTTTATGAATATACATACAAAATACTAGCAAACTGAATCTAACACTATATTAAAACAATTATACACCCTGAACAAGTAGGATTTATCCAAGATATGCAAGAGTGCTCCAATGAAAGAAAATCAATTAATGTACTTCACCACATTTTATAGAACAAAGGGAAAAAGAAACATGCTCATCTCAATTGATAGAATAATGATATTTGACTAAATCCAGCACCCCTTCTTGATAAAAACTCTTAGGAAACTAGGAATAGAAGAAAACTTCTACATGATACCAACATAGGACAATCATTTAGACCAAAGGAATTGAATTGTAATATCAGAAATAAACCCTGACATGAATGGACAATGGACTTTTACAAGGGTTCCAAATGTACTCAATGGGGAAAGAATAGTTGCATCAAAAAATGATGCTAGAAAAACAGTATCCTCAGGTGAAAAAAGGAAGGTGGACTTTTGTTCCAAACCATATACAAAAATCAACTGAAAAATGGATCAAAGACCTAAATCTAAGAACAAAAACTATAAAATTACTAGAAGAAAAAATTGGAAAACTACTTCAGAACTTTGTATTAGGCAATAGTTTTAGACTTTACACACAAAATGCAAGCAATAAAAATAAAATAGGTAAATAGACTTTATTGAAATTAAATATTTTGCGTGTCAAAGGTCTTTATCTTGAATGTAAAAAGACAATCTACAGAATGGGAGAAAATATGTAAAACATCATATCTAATCAGGGTTGAATAACCAGAATATATAACGAATTCCTACATCTCAACAACAAAAAGATAAACAACCCAGTTTAAAAATGGGCAAAATACTTGAATAGATATTTCTCCAAAGAAGATAAACAAATGGCCATAAATCACATGGAAGGATGCTCTACATCATAAGCCATTATGGAAGGGCAAATTGAAATTATGAGATACCATTTCACACCCACTAGAATGACTATTACTTAACAAATAGAAAGTGCCAAGTGTTGGAGAGTATGTAGGAACATTTGTCCATTATTGGTGAGAATGTAAAATGGTGCAGCCACTCTGGAAAACAGTTTGGTGGTTCCCCAGAAAATTACGTTTAGCATTAGCATATGACCTGGCAGTACCACTTCCAATTGTGACTTTGATCGCCTGCAAAGGGGCTCCCCAGCCACTTGAGAGTACAGATGTGTTTTCCCCAGATTTGGCGAGTGTGTATATATTTTCATTCTTTCCTATGTCTTTAATTGATTACTTTCTTTTTTGATTGCTCAATTTTTATAATAATCTGATATAACCACAAAATCATCTGACTGAAAAATACTGTCTTTGCATAGCATTTAGAGTTTTTAACCTCTTCCTTAACAAAGCATTTAATAAAATTGTCCGGTAGCATTTAGAGTTTCTTCCTCTTCCTTAGCAGAATAAACGTAAAGCACCAAACTTATTTAATCATATAAAGAAGTACTGCAAAATAATACAAACAAAAAATGTATTTAATAGAACTATTGAATAGTTTAAAAGTTTTCAAGTAGATGCAATAAGTATTAACATTTCTATTTCCTAAAAATATTATTGATTTATTGATTTATGTGCTAAAACTCTTTTAAAAAATTCTTTTGCTTAAGTATATTGTAAGATAAATGATCTCATAAATGTCAGGTTTATATATGTTCACCATTTTGAAAGAACACTTTTATTTTTTCCATTCAGAAAAACCCTAGGTAGTCAGCCTGAAAAATTCAATCCATAGGCATTTTCACAAGGAGAAGCAGGCAAAAAAAAAAAAAAAAGAAAAAAGAAAAAAAGAAAAGAAAAGAAAGACTGACTTGCATTCAGTAATCTCTTATTCATTATTTTAGAAGTATTTATGGTTCTATTTTATTTCAAGAAATGTTGACATGCATATTTATTTTGTGGAATCCTTTGGTTATACATTTCTCATTCCACTTCTGATTGGGTGTGTGTGTGTATGTGTGTGCATTATCGTATATGAATTTACTACATTCCGCCAAAGGCTTTCCTTTAACTTGTTTTCTTGTTGTATATTCAACAGTGATATTCTATTAATAAATAGCACAGAGCCTAATATTTTTTAACTAAAACTATTTATAGAATGGTTCTGGATAGGACCCTGGAGCTATTCTGATGATGAATTAATTATAGGACTAGAAAAACTATTTTAACTTTACAAACTCTCATGTATGACCATATATAATAGTGCCTACTTAATAAATATAGTTTATGTGTACAGTCTACAATTGAAGTATTTTATTCACAAGGTAGTTTTAATTGCATATTTTGTTTATTTCTTAACTTAAATTATTGAGATATACCTTTATTATGTGAATTTAATTAATTTTCATGAAGAATGGAAGTCCTTATTTCAGTATAAAGGACAAGCCTGCCTTTTGAATGCTAAAATATTGGAATATTTTGAATTTGTTTTCCTGATTTTTCAAATGATCTATTTTTCTTTTTTGGGAGAAGCATATGACTTTATTTTAGAATATTTAATTTAATTTAAATAATATTTTATAATAATCTTAAATGCTTCTGAATGTTTCATCAATAAAAAATTTTATTAATCTAATATTATTTTTGCATTCTTTAGGTCTACATTCTCTTTTCTTCTAATCACTCATTGCAAAGCTATGTAAGAATTCTTAAATATTTTTTCACCAATGTCTAATTATAGCAACAACTAAAAATTAAAGAAATGACATAAAAATAGAAATCATATGTGTGATATTTATTCCATATATTTAAATTATTTAAAATTATAGTAAGTTTCTTGAATATACAGAATTTTCATTTTGTACAGCTTGTTACAATTATCACAATTTAAAATATTATGTAATGAAAAAATTTAGCCTCAATGATATCAACTATGCCTATTTGTAAGAAAATAGACCAAGGAAACAGATGATACATTTGATTGACTTCATTGTTTTCTTCAAATTTGAAAATAAATAGTTCAAATTTTAAAATCTGTATCAATTTGAATTATCTAAGTGACCAAATTTTAACCTTTAAATATTCATTTCCTGAATAGATTTCTCTTTACATTTTTGTAAAAAGAATTATCGTGTATTCTGACCCTATATAGAAAGTAAAATTGCAGACATGTAAATATTTAAACTTCTATTCACATTTGGTTTTTGTACTCCATGAAATCTCTGGAAAAAAGTTTACTGTTCTAAGCTGCATTCTTTATTCCAAATAGAAAGTCAAAATTTGCTATGGTGTAATGTTTCTAAATGAAATCTTTTGCCCAACACTTTTTGCAATTTCAAGATAAATAATGCTACAATTCCACAAATCAGTGATATTGCTTCTCTTTTTTGAACACTTAGGTTCCAAAGTCCTAAAGAGTTTAATGGCAGCAGGACTGAAGATTCAATAAACCCTGGTATACATATGATTTTATTCCTATGGGTAAGAAGCCTAAGATTTGGATTACTTGCTCAGAAAGCATATATATGTTTAATTGCAATGCAAATTGATAGGTTACTTCTAAGAAGTCTGTAACAATTTATGCTCCACTAGAAATATATAAGATCACCTTAAATAATGGGTCATATAGCTATTTCTAATTTTCTAGGTACAGTTCCTTGCTATTTTAATTTACATTTTCTTTACCACCACATCTTTGCTACTTATGTTCCTATATAAGGTGATCATTTGGATTTTCTCCTCTGTAAATTGCCTGTGTTATATATAGGTTGCTAGCTATGTATCTCCCAGGCGCTCCTGCTTGGTGTGTCTAGGCTGCTTGCTGGGTTTTAGCAAACATAATATCAATCAAAGTGATTTGCGTTGTCCCTGGAACTAATCCATAAAAACAACAAGAAAATAAAAACAAAACACACAAGCACTTTCCCCTGTTCCATTTTTTTTTCTTTGTCTAAGTAGGGCTGGAATATTTAAGGTACCAAATATTGAAGTTAGTATAACTAAATGTAAGTCACTAACTGGCTGGTTGGAAGATAGCCTCTTCTATTACCTGAACATACTTGAGATGTTATTTGAGAAAGAAAGGATGAAAGAGAACAAGAAAGAAAGAGAGAAGAAAGGAAGAAAAACAACTATTTTTTAGCCCCTGAATTTTGTATGTCTTTTACTTTACCACAGCTTGGCCTATCCTAAGTAGTACATACCTAGTATTCCTTTGCCAATTGTCCTTTTCTTGTTAATTTTTAAGAGCTCTAAGCATGTAATAATTCTTTGTTATCTAATAAGCAAAGTATTTTCTCAAATATATCTTTCCATCTGACTTAATTATTTTATATTATTTTTCTAATATTTTTGCTTTCATGTCCACTTGAAAAAGTTGTTATTCATTATTTTGGAAGACCCACTATAATTGTACCATTTTATCAAGAGTTATCTTCCATTTAAAATAACATCTTCTATAGTGAGATTGTGATAATTAAAATATTTACATATATATGTGGTGTCATAATACAATCTAGATACAATTTTGGATATGTGCTATTTTCCTAGCTGATACCTTTACATGGCTTTTATTATCCTTTCCCAATCTTTTTAACATATACATGTAATTATAGCAAAATGGACAAGTTACTTACCTTTTTTCTATCCTGCTGGGGTTTTTGTGTTGCTCTTTTTTTCTTTTTTGGCAAAGGCATTTCTAATAGATTGTATATGAATAGTTCAAGAAAAGCTGAGTCTATAGGGACAGATTAAAAACCCAGGTATTAGGTGGGTTAAATAGTTGAAATTAAAATAATTGTATGCCAGAGAGTACAGGATTATAAAAAAGTGGCAAGTATCATGGCTTATAAGTGAATGGAAACTCTCAAACCCTGCTACTTTTCAGTATCTTGCAGGATTTACTAGTTCCTGTTTTAGGTCTCTGCATTGCTGGGTTTAAAGTTTATTTAAAATATGCATGGTACACATGAGGATTAGTATACATATACATATAGACACAGATATAGGACTTAAACTGTAGCATTGATTTTAGTAGCAAGCAATATTAGAAATATGTTAATATTTGTTTCTAGGAAAAATTTTTGGAATCAATTTTGTATAGCCATATTGTTGTTGAGCAAGGGATTTGCTGCCTGATGTGTACAGAAGCCAATACCATGGCCTCAGAATTTTGAGAAAACAAAAAGATATACTACCAGGTCAACCAGGAAAAGATATACTCCAGGAGGCAAGGCTCAAATCTGTCTCCCTTACCCAAGAACTAAAGGAGATAATAGGATGGAAACAAAGAGTGGTGGGGATGGTGAGGAGACATTTTGGTTGTCCTATTCTGATTGGCTGTTTGTAGAAATATGCCAGTGGTCCACATTTTATCTTCTTTTTGAAGGATTCTTTGGATTTTACTTTGCTTCTGATGACTTCTCATCCGCATAATTTTGGATCTAAGGAGCGATTTTGGAGGAAAGGTTAATTTACGTTATACTTGGCAGCAAGTGCCCCTGAGTTTAGTAGGGGAGATTTTACAGGCAGGTTAGAGCCGGCTAACCTGTAATTTATTGGAGAGGAGAAGTTAAAGCAGCTTGTGATAAGGGCAGAGAAAGGGAGGAGCTCCATGGTTTCAATATAATGGGCTATATAATCATTGCCACTTTTATCTGGAATGGTTCTAATGGGAAGATCCAATTGCAGGTTTACCTTAAAGTTAAGAAAGCTAAATCTTTTGGGCCTCTTGTTTCCAGGCCCTTTTTGTTGTCATATGATTTTGTAAAGTTTGCTAAGTAAGATGTTTTAAATAAAAGTAATAAAAAACACTGCTTGTTTCTAATTCAAGTTGCCTTTAATTACTTTATCCTCTTGTCAGATAGTTCTGGTCCAGTCTATGACATTTTTTGGATCCAGCTAAGGGGAAGGTGAGTTGGGGATACATTTAATTTGAGCTTATTGAGATAAATCTTTGTGATTTGAAGCCACGTCCATGTAAAATTATTTCTAGCAGTCAAGCCTCTTATCACCCAATCTGTGGATTTATCTGGTGTCATAACACAAAGGTGAAGGATATGAGACTTTTTTGAGATAAGTTCATGTTCAATGGTGTTATAAGTTCATAGCAAAGAGTATGGAGAGTAGAGAGAAATAATTTAAGATGTGTGGAAAAAGGTAAACTGTGGAACATTTATCAGAACTCATGTAACATTTAGGAAGAGTAATTTATTCCAATCAATGCACAGTTAAATAAAATATTCCAGACATGTATATACTGAAAATGGCAACATAAGCAATTAAAAATACACCATATATTTTTTCAGTTGGCATTTAAGCAAAATGCCATTTCCAAATTCCTGTTGTAAGATACAAACTTGCAGCACTTTAATAAAAAGAGTGACTAATAAATAATAAGAAATGAAAGAAACTTGAGTGGGATTTTCCCAAATTTGAACATACTTCCAAAAGTTGCAAAGCTGAAATAAACACAGATGAATGGATAAACAAACTGTGGTTTATTCACATGATGGAATATTATGCAGCTGTAAGAAGAAATGAAGTCATAAAGCATATGGCAACATGGATGAACCTGGAGGACATTATGTTGAGTGAATCAAGCCAGACACAAAAGGACAAATACTGTATGAATGCATTACTATGAACCAAATATATTGTGTAATATATTGTTTGATTCAAAAAAAAATTTTTATATGTATCCATTACATTTAATTGAGATATGTATATATTTATTCATCTGTGTTTACTTTTTAGTTTTTAATTGTTTATGTTTTCAATTATTAAATGTACAAAATAAAGTTAAAAAAAAAGTGATAAATCCTGACCAATGTAAAGGAAAAACTGAATTCTTTTTCTATTCTCACTGTAGAAGATGGTATCACAATACCATTGTCATATGAAATGACTCTTAAAGGGTATGCAGTCAAAATCATAGGGGTAAACATATTAGAGGAATAAGAGGAAATTGATTCCTAAAATATTATACAATTTTTCAAGTCCTGTCATGTCTGTGGCATTTGTCAGCTTTCTAAACATTGTTTTCTTATGAGCTTTTTCTCACTCTAAATATATATTTACATCTGTCTAAATTTTAATTTGTAGATTTTATTCTTTCTTTTTTAACATGGGTACTAAAATTGAACCATAAGTTTTAAAAAATTCTGTTCATCAAACTTTCTCTTAATGTAGTAAAAAGATAAGTTAGAGTGAGAGGTTTTTTTTTCCAATATATGTATAAGATTTCATATTAAGTCCCTGTTAAGATTATATATTAATAATTTTTAATATTTTGAATGCCCATATGAGGTTTCTGTAGCAGAGCAGAATATTAAGACTTACATACTGAAGTAACTGCACTGGCGATTCTAAACTCTGTGGTGATGTAAAGAGAACCAGGTGTCAGCCTACATATAAGGTATAGGCTGGGAACACCAGAAAAATGAATCTGGGCATTTCTGACAGCAGCCCTTTCTGACAGCATCTTCCTGATAACTCACGGGAAGAATACTTTCTCTAACCCTTTGTAATGTAATTAAATCTCTCAAAGGAATGATAAGTCTCAGGACTCTGGCTCTAGACCACTTGGGATGTCTCCACTTTTTGAGTCTCACCCTCTCCTGAAATGTATACATATATCATCTGTGGCAGGTAAAACTCTCAGGATGGTTTCTACCCAATTAGTCATGAATTAACTTTCAAGATGTGCCCTCATTAGCCCACATCAAAGTTTCAGTGAAATTTGCTCAGAAAGTCCTAAATATGCATAAACATAATAATATTTTATTTACAGTTCAACACTTCCCCTACAACTAATAAGGGAAAGGCAGACCAACTAATACAAAGTTACCTTGGCAACTAAAACTCTCAAACCCTGCTGGTTGAGTACCAATTGCTAAAACTACTTTGGAAAAGCCTTGTCACTATCTAGTAAAACTAGACATATACAAGCTTTACAACACAATAATTATACTACAAGTTGTATCTATTTGTAAACCAAGAAGAATTGCAACACAGTAACTAAATGTACAAGAACATTCATTAAAGAACAATTCTTAATATCTCCAAATGTCCATCAAGAGTAGGATGGACAAATACATTGTGGCATATACATAAAATGGTATACTATTTAGCATGAGAATACATGAACTACACATGGAACTAGGGTGAACCTTACAAACACACAACTGAGTGTGTTAGTGTTTGACAGCTAAAAAAGAATACAAATCTGTAGTTACCTGCGTGAGGTAGGAAAGATGATATAAATATATATATTTCTAGGTACAGGGTGGAGGATTGCACCAGGGGACCTTGCATGCTTGCATGTGGGAAGCCTGCACCAAACAATCGAGCCACATTGGTTCCCCCAAGATGGTCCCTTCATTCGTTTGCTTGTTGCTTGTTTTTGCCTTTAGGAAGTACCTGGACGAACCCGGGACATCACACATGGGAAGCAGGTGCCCAACCGCTTGAGCCACATTTGCTCCCCAGATGATATCTTGAAGTTGATTAGGCTGTGGAGTATTCACGATTACTCACTTTGTTAAAATTCATTAAGCTTTGTATTATTTGTATATTATATTTCAATGAAACATTTACTAAAGTAATTCACTGCTTTTTAATTTACGTTTATTAAATACTACTAGATGTCCAGTTTTCAGAACACAGCATTTGATATATTTTTTGCATGTTCTATACCTACCACCCTCTTTATTAAAAGAGCCCCAATTATTTCCAGATTTCTAAAATTAAGTGACCCTATTCTTAACTATGAGTGTAAATTCTGCTAGATTTAGGTAAAATATGACAGTTTAAATTCACTAGTTTGCAACTTAGTCTATGCCTATTTTTGGTCAAGAAAATGAAGGAAGGTTTGTCAAAGATCTATAGAAAAGAGTTTGTTTTTACAAAAAGAGCTCCTATTTTCTCTCGGGATATGATTTTCAGTGTTGCTGAAGTCATTTTCTGCCCATGAGGATATCTAATCTTAGGAAAAAGCCAACAAAAAATATGCCTGGAAAGAAAGATTAGAAAAAATATCCTATTCTTAATTAATTGTTTGAGCTGCTGAATTAATTGTATTGGAGGTGTTCTTCCTTTGAGCACACAGTTAAATATTTTTTGTTTGTTTTAACAATGTTGAAATTTACCCAAGCCCTGTGACCTTGGAAAACAGCAATGGTTAAAGAATCCCACCCACCTACCATTTCATGTTCTAGAAAAGGGTTTACTGCAAAGAATCACCTTTCCCCATATGACTCAGATTTGACTCATGGATGCCCCCTTGTTTACCTGTGACAAAGCCAGACACAGACAGTCCACATTCCCATTCTTTGCCTCATAAAAGAAAAACCCTTTTTCCATGACACCTACCACTTGTTAATCTTATTTCATGGAGTTCGTCTTATTGCAATAGAAAGAATTCTTCTAATAAAGGCCCTCCTTACTAAACTTGGATTTGCTTTTTATTTGACTGTTTTCTTATTAAGTCACTTTGAATTCTGTTACTCTGATTAATCATTTGCAGAAAACACATCTTAAGTTACAAAAGTATGCTATTGGTGGAAATGACAGAATCACAGTTCAGACTAGCTTAAACATAGATTGTGATTCTGCACAAGTATTCAAAATCAAATTTCAAAATCAAAAAGAGATTCAAACAAGTTTAGGGGGCCAGGATTCTGATGATTTAAAAGTACTACTGGACTGCACCTAAGATTTAAACACAACTAGCAGTCTAATTTTCTGCTTTTCTTCATGCATGTTCCTCCTTCTTCTGGCTACTTTTAAATCTCATTGTTTTAGCAAATATTCTCATACTTTCACCAGCAGAAAGGCAAGTGTTCTATTCTTCAAATCATGTGAAAAATTCTAAGATTTTAAAAAATACATCATATATTTTTTTAAAATTTTAGAATATATTGCTCCTTATTTCTGAATTTTATTTATTTTGCTCTGTGGTCATTTTATATTTTGGACATTTAAATACATTAATATTTTCCATTATGGCTTCTTCCTTTATCATGTTTTTAAAATGCACACACCAAGAATATAAAAATTCATTATTTTTTGTCCTTAGAATGTATATATTTCATTTTAAGTTAATTCATCTATGAGTCATTTTGGTATGCACTATAGTGAAGAAATCTAAATTTAATGTTTATTCACCAAAATATATATACGTATATAGCTTATTTTCCCAACCACTGATTACTTAAGCATTCATTTCTTAAGTGTGAACTTTGTTTATATCATATAAAGAGTACTCCTAACTCCCAACTCTTTTTCTATTTCTTCTGGGATGTTATTTCCAGATAATTAATTTAATATTCATTCATGCTGCAATTATATTCTACTCATACTGATTTTTTAAAATACTTTCAGGTGTCATACTTTTAATTTACAAAGTTGTGGTTATTCTTGCATTCCAGTTTATCTTAAAAATCCAGCTTTTTGTGGATAAATATTTATTTGAATATTTAAGCACTTACTATAGTTTAAAAAATTCTCCATTTTTTTTACATGACCTCTATTATCTTGTTAGTTATTTTTTCTATTTAATTTGGTTGTTCTTTTATAGTGTTAGTTTTCTTTGAATGCTGATTAATTCTTGAATATCTACTCAAGTTTTAAAGTAATAACTGTATTACCCAGAATGTGTGGCAACTATGGGATTCTCCAGCAAATCAATTCCTGATCTTCCAATGACTGAACTATCCTGTGTATGGTCAAATGTTACAGAGAAAAAAACAAATGAATATCCCTAAAGGGTAAACAGAGAGCTTACTAAGAATGTGAACATTTTGAGTTTATTAAATTGGCTAATAAACAGCCCAAATAATATCACCCTTCCTTTTCCAGGCATAAAATCTATTCATTTTCCCCCTTTTTTGAACTCTGGGGAAAAATCCAAAAATTGTATTTCTAAACCATTAATTTCTTTTTTAGCATTATTCAACATTATATTTGCTACTTTCATTTGGGTTTCTTCTTGGGTTTTGCCCTCATATTTTTTTAATTTCCAAAAGTTTTCATGTTTTTCCTCTTGTAGTGTGTATACAAAAAAAAGCTTTATAGTTTAAAAACCTAGAAATAGTTGAACTTGTGAAGGAATTTCCATCTGTATAGTGCCATTTTCCTTTAAATTTACATCCTCCCTTTTCTTGATATACAACTTGGAGTCAGAGCACCATATTTCTAAATTATCTTATCAAGATTTCTACCATGAATTTTAATCAATGTGGTTGTTGCCTGTTGTATCAAATGATGTTGATACTTCTGGACTGATATTATGAACTGTTTCCTTTTGTCATTAAACCCAAAATGTTCTTACTGCCAATGACATCACTTTTGATATTGGAAACTTTTGGAGCAGCTCCAAGAGAAGCATGTCCACTTACTAGTTAGAGGAGAGTAACCCCAGTGACCTAAGTTCACTATCAGAAATGGTTAGTTTCTCTGGCATCATCTATACCAACATTTATAAATTTTCTGGTTTACTCATAGCAGCCTTTATTATTTTCAAGAGCTGCCACACACTATTTGGTTTATCCATACTATTATCATTAGAATTTTTGGTAATGCACTTTTGCATTTTGAAACCATATTACCACTTGTATTTATTTCCAAAATAATAGGACAATAAAAGCTTCTCTTAAAAAATCAGAAAGATCATTATGTCTCTTTCTAAATGAAAATATTAAATATTGGAAACGAAAGATACAGGAAGATATTTTGAGTAAGAAGACAAATCATAGAATAAGAAGAATAAAAAGCCATATCTTTTCAGGCATGGTAAGGAGTTATTGCTAAAGGTTTGAGACCATCCAACAACCTTTTGCAGGTGAAGCCTTTGAAATTTGTTCAGTGGTGAGTAAAGTTACAATTCTGCTATATTTCATTCAGAAATCATCCCTTTTATTGAAATGTCAAACCAGTTTTATTATACTTGCAATTATTTATCCAAAGACAAGGAAAAATGCCATTTTTATCATGTAAATAAAAAATCAAGACAGTTATCAGCTTTACTCGAAGCACTATAAAGATAGTTACTAAAACACCAATCAAAAGTTATATTTATTATCAAAAGTGAAGTTTAAATGTATAAATTGGTACAATTAAGTATTAATAAATTAACCTGATAGTGTTTTCTCTTATAAATTTATATAATTATAATTCATGATTTTTAAATTCATTCCTATATCTATGAGGGAAAGAAAAAGTCCTACTCAGTCTAAATTCTTGTTTTTATGATACTCTCATACACATTTTCTCTTATTTTTCTGGCATTTTATGAAAGTAATCACTTACACAGCACAAAGGTACAAAAGAGCAGGGGGAGAGATCTCACTTTCAGTCCCCTGGGGAGGCCTTGTACTCACAGCAGTGTTGGTAGATGGTGGCTCCACACAGCCCACTTCACATCAGAGATGAGACAAATCTGTGTTGCTGAGGGTGAGGCTTTTATACACCCCATGGAGGAGAGGGTCCTGCCACTGAGCAAGAAGCATACATCAAGCAAACTTTGTGAAGAGCTCTCCCAGTAGAAAGCAGCTGGGGCTGCTTGTTCTTGGTTTCAGTTTAAAGGAAGGTCAAGCTGTTCCATTAGACCTAATATCTCCCTCAGCCTGTGAAATGGAAACATACTGAAGCATCTGTACACAATCAAGCAAGAGAGAAAAAGGAGGGAGCTAAGCAAGGACCAAGAAATGGCCGCTGAGTGGTTCATGACTTCCCCAGCAAATAATACTGGGAACTTCTAAGACTACCCATACCTCTTTTTAAAACCTGAAGCTCTGTTTTCATTGGATCAGAGTGGGGCCAAGAAATGGGTATTATTTAAAAATTCACCACGTGATTCTTATATGAAGGCAGGATTCAGAACCATGTATTATATCCTCTAAGATAAATATACATTATTAGTTGAAGTGGTTTTAAATTTGGATAGCTGTAATTTTGATTGGATGGGGAGTGCTTATAAGAGAAGCCCGTCTTGTACCTTCAAGTATTTAAAATATCCTTCTGCTTTTATTCCATTAAAGATAATTTGCCAGCCATTTACTTTATTTATGATTCTGAGACACATTACAAATTTCCTAAAACTTGCAATTTCTAAATGCTAACACTCTAACTATGCCATTTATTTTTTAAAATAGTTATGTTAGCTTAAAATTCCATTGCTGTGTCAAGAACCAATTGAACTTAAAAATATAATTATTAGTTACTCAGCAAAAATATGATGATTTTAACCAACTGTGTCTAAAGAAATGCTTTTACACTGATTTCATTTTTACTAAATGACTGGATTCTTCTTTATGTTTTATTCATAAGCTTTCCCTTTGCTTTCTTTCTTTTTTGAGTGTAGTTTAAACAAAGAACTATGATTATCTGTAAAACTGATTGCACAAAGTAATTAATCATTTTTCTTATGAAATTACCAGAGTAAATTAAGAATCTTATAATTAAAGAGTTTTCTCTTGTGTAAATGAAGTATGCTGAGAGAAATTAATATTTCAAAATCATCAAATCATGTCTTTTTGCAATGAAGTTTAATATATATATACACACAAATACATATATATAAACTATATGAAATATATGCATATATAATATATGTGTTATATATTACATCTATTTTTCTAACATCATTGACAATATATTGTTTCAATTTTTCACATTTCTTTCAAAAGAAACCCTAAGAGAACACAAAAGCACAAGAAATTTAAAA
Organism: Tolypeutes matacus; assembly: GCA_026826555.1. NCBI lineage: Eukaryota > Metazoa > Chordata > Mammalia > Cingulata > Chlamyphoridae > Tolypeutes > Tolypeutes matacus. The sequence continues at coordinate 5,222,068 of JAKSZT010054458.1, forward strand.
AAACAAAAAAAATAGTTATTTGATTACATGTAAAATGAAAGTCCTACTTGCTCTTGTCACGTTTTACTCATTAGGGGTATACCTATCTTGCATCAGATAATTTCTATAATGTATTATTTCTACTCTATTTTATTAAAAATAAGTATTATGGTATTAATCACAGGATATGTACTCAAGTGAAACTCAGATTGATTACGCAAATGTCATTTACTTCAGTAAGTATTGTCTGGAAATATTTACCAAAACATTTTCATTTCAAACTTTTTTCTAATGCTTATTAGGAAGTTTAGGTTTTCTACCTGTAAAGGGTAAAATTTTATTTTAAAATCAGATTTAGGCCATATGGTAGTCTAGGTAACCTGGAAATCCTCAATAATCAAATGCTTATAATATTAAAAATATAAGAGATATCTTTATATATGAAGGCTTAATACTATAGGAAAGCAGATGAAATGACTGATGCCAGAAACAAAAGGGAGAATAAAAACCAGCAGACAGGTTGCTCCAACTTTCCTTAGTGGCAGGAAATATGGGCATAGCAATTTACAAATTTGGGCTTTATCATTCATCAATGAGAAAGTGATGAATAGCTGCACCTCTAATGAAACGACAGAAAAGAAAAATACTCATTAACCAATACAGGAAGCAGATGTGGAAGTTTGCCTGTCAATACTGGAGCAATTGGGAGGAAAAAAACAATATGTATTTTCCCCTGAGAATTTGTTACATCAGCGCTATACTCCTGTGGTTTTGAGTTCCAATCTTATAAATTATATAGCATACAAACCATCCAATTAACAGATTACCCTGTGAATCATTTCAACCCCCACACTCTTGATAACAACCATATACTCTGAACAAAATGTAAAAAGCAGCAATTTGAACGTACTAATGACCAATAAGAAGCTTTCAGAAACTGAGTGGAATTGAAAGAGAGAGAAACCAAAAACAGTCATATGACAGAGATTAATGTAGCCATATAGTATACATAAGCAGTTATATATGTTATACCATAGCCTTAATTTTAAATTTAGCTAATTAATAATACTTAAGTTTTAACTATGTAATCTCACTCATGTAATCCACAGCATGTAACTATACAATTGCTTATTATTATTAAGGAAAACTATCTAGCTACCAAATCAAATTCTTGTTTTTTCGCTCCCTAGTAGGTTTCTGACTTTTTCTGCTCCTTAAGTCTCTCCTGTTTTTTGTTCTTCCTCTTATCTGAAATCTCATAAACCATTCACCTGACAGAGAAGCCTGGGAACCAAGGACACTCACAAGGAGCACAATTTAAAAAAACAGCAACTGTGGGCTCATCCCTTCTGTCCCATCTTTGTAATTACTTTGTACCCCAAGTTTGCAGGTGGACTCAGCCAATGACATGCCTATCCTCACCTCTGTCTAAATCTAATAAAAACCCTTGTCTCCTTTGTTCGAGGATGCAGATCTGAGACTGTCTCTTAGTCTCTGCTGGCTTCTTAATAAACTGATCCTTTGTATGATCAATCTTGGCATAGAATTCAATCCTCTGCATCAGGTAAGGGCCCAGAGAGCACAAGAGGTCCCCTTCAAAGTCACACTTGTAAAAGGGGGAAAGCTTTAGAGGAGGAATGCTTTCAGATTGCCTCTGACCTCCCTTTCTTCTTTTGATAACATAGCTCTAATTCTCTTCCCTTGGCAATCCCACCACAGGTTCCTCCTTCTGATAACAAGGATAAGGCCATGACATAAGGCCAAGTGAATATTCTTCTCCATAATTTCTGTCTTTAGCAGAGACACACAGGGATGAATGGATTGGAGCTCTATTATTTTATTCCAATACCTATCAAAGAAGCCCACTCATTCATAGTGCTACAAACCTAATTCTTTCTGGGTCTAATCCTTCCCATAACTTGGTTTTTATTCTTGTCGTTCAAAGCTGTAAGCCCAATGATGTGTAATCAATAGATCTTAGTTTTGCCTAAGGAAGTAAGAGTTGGCTTCTATTGCTGGTAAATAAAGAACTTTAATAACAAAAAGGTGAAGAACAGAGAGCAGATTCCATGTATTTTTCCTATGTGAAAATAAAAATAATGGATAATTTTATTACTGAAGAGAGACATTTCTGTCTGAATGCATATAAAACAGAGCATAAAAGGAAAAAAGGAAATATCCTGAAGATGTCAATGTTAATTAAGGCTGTAAAACTATTATTAACTACAAACTTTTTTTTAAAGAAAACTGTTAGAAATTCCATTTCAATAGTTTGCAAAAAAAATAGTAGCATTTAAGAAATGGAGAGAAAGAAACTAAATGCCATATGTAGAATGTACAGAGATGGATAGAAAACATGAGTCTAAAAATGAAATTTTAGTGTGATAATACAGAATTTTAAGAAACCAAAATCAAATTAAAGTGAAATTTCATGTGAGATGGTGAATGTCAGAATTGCTATTATATGCCAATGAGTGATGCATTTGGAAATAGACCTTGACCAAAAAGAGGAAATACTAAATACAATGAGTTTTTTTTATGACTAAGAGATTTCTTTGGTTTTTTTTTTAATTAATTAATTTTTTTAATAAATTTTTTTTTCACTTTTTGAAAGATACTTAGATTACATAAATGTTACACAAAAATTATAGGGATTCCCATATTTCCCACCTCCCACACCTTCCACAGCTAAGAGATTTCAAAATGAGTTGGGACCTCATTCCAGAGGTTACGCGTAGGCAGTCTCAGGAGTATCTCATAGACTGCCACAGTAAACAGTGCTTCAAGCAGGGGGGCTTCTGAGGGCTATAGAGGCATCTAGACATTATAGGCAGGGCAGACAACCCCATGAAATCAGCACCTTGTCGGTGGGTCTTACCTTAGGATATATAAGAGCCTATCTCCCCAGTGTATCAGAGTTAGACTCATTTATAATCTTCCTACACAAGGCTCTTCTACCCCTTTTATTTTAACCTATAATTAGCATTATACCCATTAAATACATGTCCCAGAGACTTAAATCTTCCAGCTGTTCATATGCTTTTTGAGCCCTGAATCTTAGCAAATTTGCGATCAACACCTACTCTCCAGTTCATTGGACTCACCCAGGACAACTAACAAAAGATGGTGATGGACAATGCTCATCCCCCCAAAATAGATGCTCTCTATAACTGCGAGCAAGACAGTTCCATCCATTTGCCCCATGAGATCTAACTCCCCTCTCAATAGGAGCAGAGTGGGCATCACCATCCCAAAATCCTCAAGATTGGGGAATGAACAAACATAAGGGAGGAATACAACTAAGGACTAAAGTAGACTTACTATTATTTTAGTAATGGAAAAACTTGTAACATTGATATAAAGACAGTGGTTACCAGAGGTACTGAAGAGAGGGAGAAGAAAGACTGAGTGTAACATGGGACATTTGGGGGACATTGGGATTGTTCTACATGATTTTGCAATGATGGATATAGGCTGTTACACATTTTGACAAACTTATAAAATTGTGCAGTGCAAAATATAAACTATAGATCATGATTAGTAGTGTAGTAGTTTGATATTGTTTACGAATTCCAAAAACAAATATTGTATTATGTTTGTGAACTGGTCTGTTGCTCTGGGCATATTAGATTGGATTGCATCCAGAGGTTTCACTTTTACTTGATTAAATAATGATTAAGGCTTTGATTGGGCCACATCAGTAGGACGCTGAGTCCCTGCCCCTTTGGTGGTCAGGGACTCACAGAGAAAAGACATGGCAGAGAACAGAGTTTGGGGTTTTGATATTGGAGCCCCGGGAAGTAAAAACACAGAGAAGCAGATACGTGAGGAAGGAAAGAAGGCTCTGTTAGGCATGGCAGAGGCCCTGGGAAAAGAGACAGCAATTTGTTGGAGGCAGCCAGAAAAATGTGAAGCCAAATGGCTGACTAACAACTAAAAACTAGCCTGATCCTATATTTAGCCTTCTTTGAAAAAATAGCTTACCCTGTTCCCGCGCGCACAAAACTTTCCCGCCCGCGAAACCTTCCCGCCTTCCACAATTAACAAACCCTCCCTAGCAACCAACTGTGCCCAATCCCCGCCTAACACGTACTCCCTCCTCTTCCACGCCCTGCCTCTTACTCCACCCCTTACCTAGCTTATAAAAGACTGTGCACTTCCTCAATAAAGACCCTCCCCCCCGCATGCTCACCTCGTCTCCGCAATATTTCTTTCCCTCGCCGTCAAGACCCCCGGGACACCAACTACCACCCGGCGCCCCCCCCCATCCTGCCCGACAACAACTGGCGCCCAACGTGGGGCTCGATCATCTGCCGCTGGCCGGTAACCTCCGCGAACGGGTAAGGACTACGTCTGCCTTGTTCTATAACTTGGCAGGCCCCTATTCCCTTCGGTACCTCTCTCTCTCTCTAACTCGGCTTCTTTGCCCCCGGGGTACCCCCTCCCTCTTCCTCCTTATGAGCTTTAGCCACTTTGTCCCCTGGTTCCCTTTCTTTTTCCTCCTTCCATTTATCTTGCTCTTTTCTCTTAGCCTCCTCTACCATTTTTGTCCCCAACTCCTCAAGTACTCCTCAATCTCTATCAAAGAGTCTGCGCACAAACTCCCCTTCAGCCTAACCAACCCATCAACCTGGTAGTCCTAATAATCCTCTTTCTTTCCGCGGCCACAACACCTGTCCTCTCTAACTCGGCTCACCAACCCTTCAATTGGACAGTCAAGGTCATGGCCAATGATAAAATCCTGCAATACAATGTCACTGCCCAAGCCCCGTCCTTTGATGTGCATATTTGTAGCCTTATAGGTTATTCTTACCAAAAGGACTAGAAGCCATCATACTGTCATCGTCATAATAATTATTTACTCGGCCCTACCGGCCACATGATCTCTGGTTTTTACATCTGCCCTTCCTCTGCCACAGGCTGCCGCAACACCACGCACTTCTATTGCCCCTCTTGGGGCTGCGAAACCATGGCTTACGGCTGGAGCGCTGCTCCAAATCGGGACTCCTACCTTACCTTCAAAACTGCAAATAGCACCCGATGGGATATAATTGTCCTCATTGTTAAAGACCCTTCCAAAACTGCCTGGCTAGAGGGCCGTACATACGGCCTTCGGCTATACATGGAAAGCTATGATTACGGCGGCCTTTTCATAATACAAGAGGGCCACCACCCCCGCTGTTCCAATTTCCGTTGGCCCCCACCCAGTCCTCAACCCTCCCTCTATTCTTGCACTCCCTAACAATCAGTCTTCTAACTCCAGCGCTGCCCCTCTTACCCCACTACCCCCGTTACGAATCTACAACCCGCTTCTGTCCTTAGTTAACGCCTCCTTCTCCACTCTTAATTCCTCCTATCCCAACCTTACCGCTAGCTGTTGGCTGTACCTCTCCTCCTTAATGCCTTACTACGAGGCTATAGCCACTAACGCCTCCTATCAATCTTCCTCAGAAAACAATCCTCCGTCTTGCAACTGGAACCAAACTCAAATAACAGTCCAGTCTGTCTCTCAGAGCGGGCTCTGTATCACTAAAATTGGAGGCACTGTTATTCCCTCCATGAAAACCCTCTGCAACCATACAACTACCCCTAACACGACCGCAAGATTTCTCTTACCCGACAATAACACACAATGGATCTGTTCCTCTACAGGCCTTACCCCATGCCTTAATGTTCACACCCTCAACTCCACCAGTGAAACCTGTGTGCTTGCTGTAATACTCCCCGCATTATCTACCATACCAATAACCAATTTTTTGATTCCTGGCAGAGTCATCTCCTACCAACCTACATACAAAAAAGGGAACCTATCACCGTCATTACAATTGCCACACTTTTAGGTCTTGCAGGAGCCGGCACCGGAATTGCAGCCCTAACTTTACACAATAATGCCCTTTCCTCTCTCAGGACAGCCGTCGACGAAGATATCGCCCATCTCAAAACAGCCATTAACCACCTAGAAAAATCTCTTACATCCCTCTCCGAAGTAGTCCTTCAAAACCGCAGAGGGCTAGACCTCCTCTTTCTCAAAGAAGGAGGCCTCTGTGCTGCCCTGGGTGAAGAATGCTGTTTCTATGCTAATCACTCGGGCCTCATCCAAGACAATTTAGCCCAAGTAAGAGCCGGGCTAGAAAAACGTAAAAAGGAGAGAGAAGCCCAGGGGGGAGGTCTCTCCTGGGGATTCCAAGGATTCCTCCCCTACATTCTCCCTATTCTAGGCCCCCTAATCATTCTTCTCGTCGCACTGGCAGTCGGACCATGGGCCATCAAAAGGATCGTCCAACTCGCAAAAGATCAAGCTAATGCCATTTTTACTTCATTTGTACAGGTCCACTACCAGCGGCTTGCCACCGCTGAGGAACCCCCCCACACCCGTTCCTCCCACAGTACCCTCCCCTCGTCCTCCCGGCCCACCTCCGCCCGTTCTCCCCACAGGAGTTCTGCGCCGCCTGTTACCTCGGCTCCTCCTGCTGCCCTCGCCCTCAAGCAAATCCAGCTCTAAACACCCACCCACAACGCCATCCACTCCTGCTTCCTCCAGTCCGAGACCTCGCCTCCAAAACTTCGTTTGCCCTAAGCCCCACCGCTATAGCCACGGCTCTCCAAAACTAAGCAGCCACTCACCTGTTCTATCACCCTTAGTCCGGGCTCTTTTCCAATGCTACTAACTCATAATAAGGTAAGGCAGGCTAAAGTCTGGCCAGCAAACATAGCTGCGTTGTTTCTGCCCTCCATAAATAACAACATCCTCCAACCCTCCCCGCCTTTAAGCAGCTGAGTGCGAGGCAAAGCACTGCAAGAGACGGTTAAAAGTGAATCAACCTAACTGTTCTCTGAGAAGCACGCCTCACTAGCACAAGGGCTCGTTCTAACTGAGCAGAATGCTCAATAAAACTTTGGGCTGGCTAGCCAATGACAGGCAACTGGACTGACCCATCAATCAACCTAAGACAGGGACATGGCCTTCTGCTGCCATGTTTCCCAATGACGGGTAAGACTGATAGGGTACAGCCCCGACCTAAGACAGGCACAGACCCTCCTTCGCAAATAGCACATTTGCAGATACGAACACCCTTCCACAATGAGGCCTCTACTTCCCTCAGCTAGCTATACAACATAAGGCTCAAATAAAACAAAAAGGAGGAGATGTTGGAGGCAGCCAGAAAAATGTGAAGCCAAATGGCCAACTAACAACTAAAAACTAGCCTGATCCTATATTTAGCCTTCTTTGAAAAAATAGCTTACCCTCTTCCCGCGCGCACGAAACTTTCCCGCGCCCGCAAAACCTTCCCGCCTTCCACAAATAACAAATCCTCCCTAGCAACCAACCGTGCCCAATCCCCGCCTAACACGTACTCCCTCCTCTTCCACGCCCTGCCTCTTACTCCACCCCTTACCTAGCTTATAAAAGACTGTGCACTTCCTCAATAAACCCCCTCCCCCCCCCCGCATACTCAACTCGGCTCCGCAATATTTCTTTCCCTTGCCGTCAAGGCCCCCGGGATGCCAACTACCACCCGGCGCCCCCCCAATCCTGCCCGACAACAGCAATTCACCTGACAGTTTACAGCTGGCCTTGTGGAGAGAGCAGAGTAGCTGAGTCTAGAGAAAAACGAGCCCTGGGAAGAGAGGAATCCAGGAAGCCTGAACCCTTGCAGACATCGGTAGCCATCTTGCTCCAACATGTGGCAACAGACTTTGGTGAGGGAAATAATTTATGCTTTATGGCCTGGTAACTGTAAACTTCTACCCCAAATAAATACACTCTGCAAAAACCAACAGATTTCTGGTATTTAGCATCAGCACCACTTTGGCTAACTAATACAAGTAGCATTGATTCAATATGTGTTCATCAATTGTAACAAATGTGCTGCACTAATGAAAGATGTTATTAATGGGGGAAAGTGTGTGTGTGTGGGAGGACTGGCATGTATGGGAATCCTCTATATTTTCACTGTAACATTTATGTAATCTAAAGCTTCTTTAAGAATAAAAAAAAAATTTTTTAATTGTTCTTTTAGAATATTGAAATAATGACAAAGCATTACAAATATGTAAATCAGTCTAAAATCATACTTGAAAAAGACTTGGAATTTAGGAAACTGAAAATTATTAATATGATAATAATATAGGTCCATTAATACAATCTAAGAATTTTAGGCATTCTTGAGGAAACAAGAAGACAATTGGAACAGAATAAACTAATTAGCCATGTTGGAAAACATACAGGAAATTAAGAAAATAAACAGGAAAGTATAATGATTAGTGTAGTAACTTTCAATAAATAATATGAAATAACAGATACAAGTATTATTGGAAACTGTTCCCCAAATGAGAATTCATTGTCAGGGATTTTGAAAATAAATAAATATATAATAAATAAAATAAAAATATCTATAAAGAAGTAACATGTGAGAAAAGGGAATAGGGACATTTTAACCTGTTCAAATTCCCTTGTTTTATATAAGAGCTAAGTTTTATTTCTGGCTTTTATAATCAGAAAAATAGATACGATAAATGTCCTATTTTTATTTAAAAATTCTCACATATACATTATTATAACTTTCCCAGTGTTTTTATACAGCCTTAACTGGAGCTTCCCAATGTATATTTGGAGAGTTTTTTCAGTAAGGAAGTAGTTTAACTTTATTTAATCAAGTGTTTTAGAAATGAATTTGACCTTTATTTTTGTTAGTGTTTTTGGTTGAAAACTAGAGAAATTATTCACAGCTATCTTAAAAAATAAATACACTGGAAATTCTTAAAATTGACAAAAGAAGCCAGAGAACAGGGCTCAGGCATGAATCAGAGAGCAAATCAAAGCCAAGATCAGGAAAAGCAGAGTCTTCCTTTGATGTGGACTCAGGCATGTCTGCCAAAGTCATTGGCCATGTGCCACTGGACAGAGCAAGCACAGTGGCATGCACCTGGCATTTTCAAGAATGCTATTGGGCTCTGTTTCACCTTGTCAATTGCTCTGTCTGCTTCATCTTGTCAGTTGCTCTTTGTAGTTTGGAAATCTATTTGACTTCCAAATAGAGGGAGGGACTAATCAGTCAGTCTTAAGTCTCTGGTACAAATTTTAGCCTCCAGGTGGTGGGGAGGAAAGTCTACTTACAAACATTCAGAAATGGGAGCACCCTATATTGGGATTTCTGCATAAAAACAAGTATTAGAAAATTTGGCAAATTCTCATTTGTCCTGAAACAACTGATATTTCAGACACATAATTGCCCTTACTAACACAATTAAACTATTCCTCTAAAACCAAAATCTTAGCCAACCAATTCCCAAAGGGGAAAAAGAGTCAAATCATACCAGTTGCTATATTTACCATCAAGCCCAGGACCTCTGGATAATGTGTACTCCCTTTCAAATTTTGCCATTTTTCCACCTCATTATTCTGTAACTTCTAGCTTAAATTGTAAATACCTTAATGAATTCTATGTATATTACTGAACAAAATGGAAATGAAAGAAAATGTAAATATCTCTACAGAGAAAGGAAAGGTTATAAATAGTTGTTTTATTCCTTATTTCTTTCATTAAAGAAGATTATAGTTCATATTGAGGACTCCTTCCCTCCACTCACTGTTTCATGTTTGCTTTACCTCCATTCAATCATTTTGGTCATTGTGATGACAAAAACACACCTTTGTGGTCCACAGATTTCCTTTAACTTTTAACACTGGATCAATATATTTAAAATTTCTTGATATTATATTTCATAGCCCACCTTTAAAGAAATTATTTGTGAGCTGTATGATGGAAATTCCTCCCTTGGTTTTGGTGTTTGCCAAAATATCTTTAACTGTGTATTTGAGAATAACCAAATACAAATTGCACTGTAATGTTAAGTTGATGGCTCTTACAAGAATAAAGACAAATAGATGTGGGGTATGAAATCAAAGGATGCACCTTTAAATTAGTACAACTCCTTTAAGTCCTTTGGATCGTTCATAAAACATGGAGCTTTATATTACACATACACACATGCACACACAAACACACACTTCTGTTGATTTCTCTTTTTCTTCTCTTGGCATCCAGATGCCTAGTAAAGTGTTTAAGAGTTCCAGCCTGTCTCAGCTACTTTAAAAGAAACCAAGAAAAAATTGTTGTTCATGTTTGCATTAAAACATTTAAAGAGAGAATAACATGGCTGTGCTGATTTTGCAGTGTTCAAAATGTATATTCAGACACTGGATATCTCTTCATAGTAATAAGCCATCTACAGAAAATTTGAGATTTCCAAGCAACTATTTTTGTAAAGAGCTGGAATTAGAGAGAAATATAGATAAATGGGTGTGTGTACATGTGTATATAAAGAGTATCATTTGTGATATATTTAAGTTGAAATTTAAAATAAATTATAATAAAAAGTGAATTAAAATTAAAAATTAATAAAGGGAAAAGAGAGATTATAACTCACTTCTTATGACTAGCATGCAATGAAAAAATAAAACCCAAAGCTAAAATTAAATTTACGGAGTAGATTAGAGGTAATATGAGTAACTTGAATGTGAATACCTCTCTCAACACCTGTTACAGAGATTTACTTTCAAAACTCAACTCTGGGGGCTTGGAGGCTTATTTTATTTTTTTGAGATTCCATCTTTCTTGATTCATTTAAATTAGCAATTTGCTTATATCGATGTATATTATGTCATCCAATCTATTAAAACAGTTATATGCCAATAGGTTTAGTAAATGTCCTAAAAGAGATTTAAAAAATTAGCTCTTCAGGAAAAAAATATTTCTTACTTTGCATTCCATAACCACCCACTGACTGAAAATAGGACTTTCTAGTTTAACTTACTGTTGCTTTATACATACTCTTGATGAAAATGTCAATAGTTAATAAGCAATTAATCTCATATTAATTAATATATCTACTTCAGAATAACTCACTTAAAAACTCATTTGAAAGTATTTATGAAGCAAGGATGTAATTCAATATGGGTTAAAATAAATTACAAGAGAATAAATGCTAGGAAAATTCACATGATACCTGGTATTATATTAATTTGTAGACTACCTTTTTTAAAGGATTATTAAATTTTCAATCATTATAAAAAATTTTATTTATTTTATATAAAGTTAGTAGAAGCATAACAATAATTCAAGCCAGAGTTCAATTATTCAGAAGAATTAATATTGCATATTACCTGATCCTGTAGAGCTGTGTGTATGCATGTGTACCAAGGATAAGATTAGTTTTTCTTAGTGTGCGCAATGTTTGGAGGGATGGTTAGCATAGTCTTCCCCACCCAACTACAACCCATTGAATTGCTCTGAATGTTAAATCAGATCCTCTAGAGCAGCACTTCACTAATATATTCAACTTCACTGCATTCACAGAAATTAATAATAGGTGCGGATTGCACTGTTCAAGGCTGGAAGGGAGTGTCCTTAAGATTCTGGTTACCCAGGCACTACCTGACTGCCTAACATCTTAGGAATCTTGTCACACACCTTTTGCACCAGTGTACTACTTCAAATAGCTCAGAAGGTTTGCTGTAAGCCCGAAATCAACCTGACAAATAATATATAAGATGAGAAATGTGAAGATGCTTTCAAGACAGGCAACAGAAATCCTGACTCTTAACATTAAAGAAATTTCATTATCTCATATTATATCCTAAGGAAGGAGGACTTCCAAGTGTTTTAAATCATGACTTTATCCTTGCTATAGGAGCAGCTGGTGCAATAAGCTTTGCTGTTCAGATGCAGAAAGGTGACTGGATCATGGGGTGTTCCAATAATTGACTATTATTGGAGTCTGATTGGGCCAGATTAGAACACCTGCCCACCCTTGAACCAATATCAGTTACCACAGTTTCACATGCAGGAAATGAGGGAGGGGAGGGGAAGATACTTGAATAATATCAGGATTCTGTTTAGAAGAAGAAAAATTGAATAAATTGATAGGTAGATAATTAGTGTTAATTCAGTATAAGCTGAAAGGCAGCATTTTATTGCTTCTCTTATGGTGGCTGTGAAATAGAATACATCATTTCCTTAATTTTTATTAGATCTTCACTTACAAAGGATTAAAAATAAAACCTCCAACCAGTTTATCAATACCTATACTCCTCTACACTAAATATTTTAAACTATACTTGATTTCATTAGAATATGATCATTTTGCAGCCTCAAGCTATATTTACAAACATAAAGATATTGTGGGTTTTTCTTTTCTGTGTGGGGATTTTTTCTTTCCTTTTTTTTTTTTCTAACATAAAATGATTTTTCCCCCAAAACAGCCTTTCATAATATGTGACATTTTAAACATGATATCTTTATTAACATTGTAGTTTCTAGAGCAATTTACAATGAAGAAAATATTCTTTAAAAGAAATGGATAATATTATTTCATCTTAACCTTAAAAAAGTAGAAAAAAAAAAATCGAGTCTTAGTCCAATAGCAGCCAAAATGTTCAGAAACAGTAATCTTAGTGCTAGCCTGGCAGACGCAATCTACACGGAACTTAATCAAAATAAGATTAAAAGTCCATAGCAATTTCCTTGAGTGGCCAGTCAGATATCCCCCATTACAGTCATCAACCAGCCTGCCCCTGGGGCTTATTTCAGAAATAAATTGGTTCATAGATGAGCTGAGGCAGAAGAAGAAAAAAATGTTTCCTTGAGGCTCTATCCTAAATTTTATCAAGTAATTCAGTAAGACTTGAAAGTCTTTTTATTCTGAAATTTTCTTTTTATTCCGCATTACATCTTCTTATATTTGTTAGTATTATATGAAATACTAGTTTAAATAATCTTTTGTTTAAGTTCATATAGGTTTAATGCATGGCATTAAAATATTTAATAAAATAACAACAGCCATAATCTTTAGCCAAGTGTTCAGGGAAGGATTCTATTTAGTTATTAGAAGATTTACATAACTTTTTATTAATATTACTGAGCAATCACAAGCACTGGATAATGCAAGAGAGATCTGCAGGAGGCACCTAGATACCTTTTTCAGTAAGAGGCATTATATCATTGAAACTTCAGAGTATGAGTGGAATGTACCATTCTTGCTATTATAAGTATTCTATTCATGTTCTTTTATAAAGCAACTATCAATTAAATATATAGTACTAATGAATTTATGAATTATTAATTCATTTTGCATTTGTTGCCACTTTGATTGCCTCAAAAATTTCACTATATATATATATATATTTATGACAAATTTACTGAGAAGGAAAATACGAGTAATAGAAGTTAAAAGATTTGCTAATATCATACAAGTATATGAGAGCAATAACTCCAAAAGCCAGAATTATGGTTTTAAGTTTAAATGGCTAGACACAATGTCAGAACTGTCATTGTCATTATGGTTTTTATAGTTATATTGTTTCTTTAGACAATGTTATCAAAAGTAAGTGTGGGGAAGTAGCTGTGGCTCAATTGGTTGGGCTCCCATTTACCATATGGGGGGCCCCGGGCTTGATCCCCGGGGCCTCCTGATGAAGCAGTGAGCTCAGGGCCCGTGAGATGAGCTAGTGCAACAAAGGCAAACAACCAGCAAGGGGAGGAGATAAATAAATAATAAAATAAAACAAAAAATAAAAATTAAGAAAAAAAGTAAGTGTGCATGACGATGGGTGGTGATTCACACAATATTCAAACGAATATTGAATTCCCATCCTGGGGAGTTCTGCCACATTCTCTAATGAAACAGCAAGAATCCCCCAAGTACAGAGGCAATGGCTAGTGAAAGAGGATGGTCCACTGATGGGCTCTTGATATTGATGACTGTGCTTATGAACCTTTACTCTTGTAATTGAAACTTAGCCTAGTATTACAGGGTGCCTAAGTGTTATCCCCTGAGATCCTCCTTGTTGCTCAAATGTGGCCTCTCTCTAATCCAAACTCAGCATATAAATGCAATAACTTCCCCCCAGTGTGAGACATGACTCCCAGGAATAATCATCCCTGGCACTGAGGAATTACTACCAAGCACTAACTAGCAATGCAACTGGAAAAAGACCTTGACCAAAAAGGGGAAAAGGTATAGACAAATTAGTATATATGGCTAAGAGACTTCAACGTGAGTAAGGAGGTCATTCTAGAAGTTACACATATGCACATCTCAGCAGGATCTCATTGACTGTCAAATTAAACACTACCCAAAATAGTGGGGTTCCTGAGGGCTCTGGAGACACTGAGGTACTATGTTCAGGGCAGATAGCTTATGAGTTTGATGCAATGCCAGCAGGCCCTACTTTGGGGTTTGTGCTACCCAGTGTGACAGAATTGGACTCAGTTGTGGTTTCCCTATCCATGGCTCTTCTGTCCCTTCTATTTGAACCTATAGTTAGTGCTGGAGCTGGTAGGTGTACATCCATGAGACTGGAATCTTTGGGTTATTCATGTGCCAGCTAGATCCCAAGTTTCAACGGAGTTGCAACACCTACTCTCCAGTTCATTGGACTCACCCAGGACAACTAACAAGGAGGTGATGATGGGCAAACACCATGGCAAGGAACTGAGTCTACAACTGCAAGCAAGAGAGTCCCATCCATCAGTCGTATGGGCCTGAAGTCCCCTCTCAATCAGAGGTGGAGTGGACATCACCATCCCAGAATTCTCAGGATTGGGGAATGAACTATGGACTAGAGTGGACTTACTGGTATTCTATATACACTTATTGTGATTCTAGCAATGGAAGAACTTATATCATTGATGTGGAGGCAGTGACCACTGGAGGTTCTGAGGTCAGGGAGAGGGAAAACAGGTGTAATATGGGGACATTTTCAGGACTTGGGATTTGCCCTGAATGACATCACAACAACAGGCACAGGCCATTATATATCTTGCCATAACCTACAGAATTGTGTGGGAGAGAGTGTAAACTACAATGTCAACTATCATCCATGCTTAGTGGCAATGCTCCAAAAGCATTCATCAATTGCAATGAATGTACCACATTAATGAAGGATGTTAGTATGGGTAAATTTGGGTGGTGTGCGGAGTGGGGCATATGTAAATCCCTTATATTTTTAGGTAACATTCATATAATGTAAATATCTTTTTAAAAAATAAAATAATAGAGGGAAGAAAAAAAGTAAGTGTGCATGAGAATCATTTTAAGTTCCTAGTAAAAGACAAATGCAAATGGCTATGACCTCAAACAGCCTGCTTTTGTATGTTTGGATTGAGATCCAATAATGGTAGTTGGTTTGAAGCCAGTAATCAATGAGAATCATTGCTTGAGATCATGCATTAAATACAGTATTTGAAACAAAAAAGCAAAAAGACTGCCTGGCACAAAATAAAGCCTGCTATACTATAATGATTTTAATATATTTTAATTATAATTAGAAACTTCAAGGCTAAAAAATACCAGGTAATTTTAAGCAATCATTTCATAACAAAGTAACCATATCGCTACAAGTAATTGATATAAAAATCATAAATTGCCAGTCTGTTAAATCATTATGTAGCTAATGTGGTTTTTCTGGTCATCAATTAAATAGTTAATTAAAAAATATGGGCAAAATTGTTGTGTAAGTCATCTCTATTGTAAATTTTATGACAGCTTATATTTTAATCTGTGTCTTTGCAGAGATCATGTCAATCTTATTGAGGTAATTGATAAAAAATGGACCCAAAGACTTAGATAAAATTAACTGTTCATCACATTATGTTCCCAAAGAGATTTGTATAAGAAAAAAAAAAAAAAAAAAAAAAAAAAACAGAAAACTTTCTTTTCAAAATATTCCCCTTCATTCACATCATTATGTTCAAAAGCCCGTTCAATATAATCATCCAGTTGGATAAAGTTTAAGAAATATTCTATTTCCTCATTAGTGATAGTAATTTTCATAAGATGTTATTAAAATTCAAAATTAATCTATCTTTGACTATGAAAGAACAGAGCAGGGCTATGAAGACTTGGATATCTGTTTTGGTTTTCACGAAAATTGTAGTTACAAAAATGCACACTTGCTAGTTTTTTTGTGTTTGTGTGTGTGTGTGCGCGCTTTAATGGCATATTTTAAAATATTGAGTAAAATCTGGCAATTTAGAGGCCTCTATAGCCTCATAATAGGGCTCAACTGTCACTGCAAGTTATTCTTTCAATGCAGCTTGAGCAACTTAAACTATACCATCAACCCAGTTTCCTTGCTGGATTCCTGGCACATATAAACTGCTTGCCTGAGAAAAGAGCTGGGAATTTTTTCACATATATACAGAAAGTGAGTTGACCCCAAGGACTGCAGATGTCTCAAGATCTTGTGTTGCACTTCAGTCTTTCTGCACATTTACTCAAAGATGGGTTTTTTTAGTGTTTTAACAAACACATGTAATATACCCATTTTAATTTTTCAACTACTGACAGCCTTTGTCTTAAATCAATTTTGTTTTGTATATTCTAACCTGATATATGATAGAAGGGCATTTATATAAACCGTACAGGCAATTCCCCTCCCTAACCTTAGTTATTAACTACCACTGCAGCCAATCTAAATTGGAATCACCAAAAAGATGATTACAAAAAGATGGCAACATAGAAAATACCAACAAGGAAATAAGGAGATTCATAAGATAAAATTTGCCCAAGTCACAATTTTATCTGAGAGAAGACACAGTTCCATCCATTGCAGAAACAGACTTGCTTAGTTAAATGAGTTATAGGTTGACCAGGAATGAATAAGTACCAGAACTTTTCTACATCTTTCCAGTGATGAACAGAATTTTCAAATACAAATAGAATTGTCCTGCTTATTATTTATTTATGATCTCATGCATTAGGCTAAATATATGGTAATTTCCTTCAGGATGTGTTTGTCAGATCTTTCATATTCACACTTTGCAATTGTCAAACACTTCAGTATTTTGAATATTGAAATTTTAAAAAAGACTTCTTTCCACAAATCATATTAGATCTCAAAATTTCAAAAATATTAATCTGTCAAAATTTAGATCTAAAAAATAATCTCGGTTGCCCATTAAATTCCAATTTTGAACTTAACTCATTGTTTATTTCTACGTTTTAATTCTTAGATCTTTGTTAATGATGCTTTATGATATTAGTAATAAGTGCATTAGCAGTGATTTATTCATTTTTATTTTTTCATTTACCCATCAAAAATATATTTGAGCTACTACTGAATGTAACGCAATTGAACATTATTTAATGAATGAATGTTAATGTTCAAAACGCCATGATAAATTATGTAGTGGATGCAAAGATAAATATATGTCTCACTCGTCAAATTATTTGCAATCTAAGAGAGGAAAAACTCTGTTAATAAGAATACATATATTAAAAGGCTATATTTCATATATTCTGTTATTCTTATAATAGAGAAAGTATCTGATCGCCTTTAACTGTATTTGTCAGGCTACAAATGTTTACTGTTAGTTTAGATAATTATTTTACCACTTTCCTACATTTCAGAAAGCTACTGCTCTATCTTTTTGTGAGTCATCGGGTTTATGCAATTGCACATACCTGGTTTGTCTGGTTACAGAGGCTAATCACCATATAATAGTTTTTATGCTTTTTGGTCTGAGGTTAGTGGGTGCTCTGAGGCAAAGCTGAATGAGTTTCCAATAGCCAGTCTAAAATTACAAGAAATACAGATACAGAATGCCTGGGGTTATCCTTAAATGAAGTTAGATTTGAATTGCATTCAATGTTCTTTATTACAATGTGTGGATGCTCAAAGCAAATACAATAGTTTCCCTTTGCCTCTGTGATTTGAGTTCATAGTGTTGTTCTTAAATATAACTTTTGTTATGTCTACTTCACTGAAGAAACTTAAAAAAATTGGACTCAGAAAAACAATTTTCTCTAATAGCCTATTGAAGATTGGTTTGTAGGGTAAAGCAGAGGTCTCAATATAACACCAAATGAACAATAAAACTTCAGCAGTTGGGTTTTCATTCAGAAAATATAGTCATTAAATTGTTATTAAAACATATCATATTAGTATTAAACTAAATTAAAAACATAAACATGATTAGAGGACAAATAAGAAAAAATATGCTTTTAAGAACATTAAGTATTACAGAAGTTATATCACTTGTATTCTCATAATAAACAAAAACATACTACACGGGTCATATTTTAAGCAATTAATGCATATTAATAAACAATTTCTCATTGTTCTAATAGTCAATTCATGTGATCAGTAACCTAATGAACTATAAAAAAAAAGTTATTAGTTTCAGACAGACTTATGTTTTGCTCTGGCTTTGGACTGTGCAAGCTGTATAAACTTGACAAAATAACTTAAATTTCAGATTTCATTTTCATAAAGTAGTATTAATAATGACTATCATTTAAAATGTATAAGTAGAATTCAGGACTATACCCTGGATTCATCAAAAATCAAATGGTTATTATTAGGTAATATTCTTAGAATGGTTCTAGTTGGCAAAGGACACAAAAAATAATACACCTGGATTTGTTTAAATAATATTCACATTATAGTCTCTTCATTTATGTTAACTGATTCATTTGCCAATTAGTATCAATTAGTAAGGATTACTGATATACCACAGTATAAAATGCATGTTTAGATTGTAAATGAATCGTTATGAAGACTTCAAATTGGGCAATATTAGTCCCTGCCATATCTTCTCTGTCTCAAAAGATTCCACCTTAACCTCAAATTAGAATTTAACTAATTCTACTTAACACAGAGACTAATCAACAACCTAAAGGGAGAGAATAACATACTGTTGAGTAACTGAGAAATGCCATTTAATTTGCAAGTTAGTGCTCAATTGTCTGCTTTGATTTCTCTACATTTCTCTCTTAATATCTCTTTGCCACTCTTTGAGGAAAAAATCATACCTGCCATCTGTCCACAGATTAAACCTATAAAGTTGACCTCTTCTTCCTAATTCTTTTATCCAGACATTTATTTTGAATTCAATGACAAAATTAAAGCATTTAGAAGAGAAGCTCCAAATATTACTACCACATGTCTATGACTATCAGTATAAATGTACCCACCTACACACACACACACATTGCCTTCCCTCTAGTTGCAATAGATTATCTCTCCCTGCTCTAATCCAAGGTTTATCAGTCATAGCACCTCTTACACCATTCAGGACTTATTTTTATATTATTCATTTTTTCATCCTGGATTGTAAATTTTACTCTCCCTTGACCCCATGTTACCCTGTAACCCACAAGCACAAAACCAATTTATCTGCTTTACTGTTTTTTTCTTCTTAATATAAATTTTTTTTAAAGAAGCTTTAGAAGACATAAATGTTACATAAAAAATATAAGGATTCCCATATGCCCCCCTTCCTCCCCATCCCACACTTTCCCACATTAACAACATCTTTCATTAGTGTGGTGTATTTGTTACAATTGATGAAAACGTATTGAAGCATTGCTACTAACTAACCATGGATTACAGTTTACATTATAGTTTACACTCTGTCCCACACAATTTTATAGGTTATAGCAAAATATACAATGGCCTGTATCCATCACTGCAATGTCGTGCAGGATATCTCCAATGTACCCAAAAATGTCCCTATATTGCACCTATTCTTCTCTCTCCCGTACCTCAGAAGTTCTGGTGGCCACTGCCTTTACATCAATGATAAAATATCTTCCATTGTTAGAATAATAATGTCAATAGTAGAATAATAATGTTTATTTTAGTCCATTGTTCATTCCCCAATCTTGAGGATTTGGGGACAATGATGCCCACTCTGCTTCTAATTGAGAGGGAGCTTAGATCCCATGGTGTAAATGTGTGGAACTATCTTGTTTGCAGCTGCAGACATTCTCTGTTCCTTGGGATGGGTGTTGTCCATAATATCTCCTTGTTAGTTGTCCTGAGTGATTCCTTATTATATATTTTTAATGATTCATTTTATTTATTTATCCCCCTTCTCATTGTTTGTAGTCACTGTCTACTCTCTGTGTTCATTTTGCTGTGTGCTCTGTGTCTGCTTGTCTTCTTGTCTTCTCTTTAGGAGGCACCAGGAACCGAACCCTTATCCTCCCATGTGGAAGAGAGGCACTCAATCCCCTAGCCACCTCAGCTCCCCGGTTTGTAGTTTCTCTCATTGTATTTTCTCTTTATGTCTCTCTTTTGTTGTGCCATCTTGTTGCGTCAGCTTGCTGCACCTGCCCCCCGTGCCAGCTCACCTTCTCCAGGAGGCACAGGGACCCAAACCTGGGACCTCCCATGTGGTAGGTGGAAGCCCAATTGCTTGAACCACATCTCCTTCCCTCTATATTGTTTTATAATGTCACCACTTTTCAAAAGGCTGCCTGTATTTTCTGTCTCTATTGACTCTTCTCATTTCTCTTAAACATATTCAAATCAGATTTTAAACCTTACCACTTCACTAAAACTATTTTTGATAAGATTGTGATTCTATTGAATTTACTAGTCATTTCTTAAAATTTTTCATCATATTTAACATTTGCAACATACTGCAACATTTGGTAGAATTTATCGTTCTCTCCTTACACTTAATTTTTCACTGGACTTCTTAGATACCAATGTTTTCATGTTCTTTTATGTCAATGTCCACTTTTCCTGTGTCTCAGTTTTGCAATCTTTCTCCTCTTCATAAGCTCTCTCTAAATGCTATAGTGTCTCAGAAATCAATTCTCAGTTCTCTTTTCTTTCCTACAAATATTCAACTTAGGTGGTTTCATCATGTCCATTGGCTTTAATACGGTTAATTTAACTAATGACTCCCAAATTTATGCCTTCTTTAAAAACATTTCTCATGATATCTATGTCCTTACAGCAGAATGTCTACTAAAGTTTACAAATTGTAAAACAAATAAGCATATTATCAGAATTTTTTATTGCCCCATTATACTTCTCCTTATTCTTTTGAAAACTGCACTTCTACTTAGTTGTTGAGTGCAGAACCTTAAAAGTCATCTTTGTTCTGTCTCTCATCCCACATTCCCAATCTATTGTTTGACTTCATAGATATCACGAATGTAATTATTATTTATGACCTCTTCCAAAACTTTTGTAGTCATGCCACCATTTTCTCTTGCCTGTTGTACTATTAAAGTGTCCAAATGACTCTCCTTGCAGCCAATCTTGATATACTACAGCTTGTTTTCTACATACTATCCAGAATCATCACTTCAAATATAAGTCCGATCACATCATTCTCTTTATCAAATGTCTCCAGTAGCATTATATCATACTTAAGAATAAAATATATTTCCACATCATAGTTTATGATATGGATCTAGGTTTTTGTTTGACCACATCTTCTACCATTCTCCCCATTACTTACTCAATTTCAGACACAATGACCTTTCTGTTTTTCCTGGAATAAAGTGCTTTTCTTTTATGTCATAGCTCCTACACACTTAAAAGAAAAACAAATGTTCTTCCCTCAAATTTATGTATAGTTGATTGTCTCCTTTATTCAGGCTTTAATGTAAATTTTATTTTAAAAATACTTTTTAATTTTACCTTACCTAGATTCTTATTACTGTTTATTTGATAAATTTTTCTGCATAATTATTACTGCTTTAATTTATTTCATACATTTCTGTTTACTTGTTTATCAAGTATTCCACCCACTAAAATGTACCTTTCATGAGGGTAGGGAATTTGTTATAATTATATATTACTCTATCAACAAAACTGAGAGCAGTGCCTGATCAAAGTACTCATTAAAGGTCAGTTCAATAAAGTAATGGGAAAATAAACAAGCAAACAGACAAGTAGACAGGAAGGAAGAAAAGAAGCACTATACTACATCAAATTAAAGATTAACTTGGGCAATAACTAGTGAAGAAGGATGGTCCATTGGTGGGACCTTGATATTGATGACTATGCTTAAGAACCTCTTGCTTTTGGATTTGCAATTTGGCCTAGTGTTTTAGGGTGCCTAAGAGTTACCTCCTGAGAGCCTCATTGTTGCTCAAATGTGACCTCTCTATAAGCCAAACTCAGCATATAGATGCATTACCTTCCCCCCAGTGAGGGACATGACTCCCAGGAATGAGCCTCTCTAGCACTGAGGGATAACTACCAAGCACAGAGTGGTGATGCAACTGGAAAAAGACCTTGAATAAAAGGGGGAAAAGGTGAAGACAAATGAGTTCATATGGCTAAGAGACTTCAAAGTGAGTCAGGAGTTCATCAGAGAGGTAATGCTTACACACATCACCACAAGAGCTCATTAGATGGACAAAATAGACACTACCCCAAACAGTGGGGCTCCTGAGGGCTGCAGAGACACCCAGGTCCTATGGTCATGGCAGATAGAGTCCAGAGTTTGGTGCCTTTCCAGTGGCCCTGATTTGGAGATTGTGCTCCCAAATGTGACAGAGTGGGACTCAGATGTGACTTCTCTACACATGCCCCATCTGTCCCTTTTATTTGAACCTATAGTTAGTGCTGGAGCTGGTAGGTTTATGTCCAAGATACTTAAATCTCTGGGCTGTCCATGTTCCAGCTGGGCCCTGAGTCTCAGTAGAGTTGAAACACCTACTCTCCAGTTCATTGGACTCACCCAGGACAACTAACAAGGAGGTGAGGATGGACAACCACCACACCAAGGAACTGAGAAAGTCTACAACTGCAAGCAGTCTCCTCTCAATTAGAAGTGGAGTGGGCATCACCATCCCAGAATCCTCAGGATTGGGGAATAAAATATGGACTAGAGTAGACTTACTGGTATTCTACTATAGACTTATTGTGATTCTAGCAATGGAAGAAATTGTGTCATTGATGTGGAGAGACAGTGGCCACTGTAGGTGCTGAAGTCAGGCAGAGGGAAAAGAGATGTAGTATAAGGCATTTTCAGGACTTGGAATTGACCTGGATGACATTGCGGTGACAAATATAGGCCATTATATATCTCGCCATAGCCTACAGAATTGAGTGGGAGAGAGTGTAAACTACAATGTAGACTACAGTCCATGTTTAGTGGCAATGCTCTAAAATGTGTTCATCAATTGCAATCAATGTACCACACTAATGAAAGAAGTTGTTAATGTGGGGAAAAGTGGGAGGTCTGGGGTGTGGGGCATATGGGAATCCCTTATATTTTTTATGTAACATTTTATGTAATCTAAGTACCTTTTAAAAATAAATACAAATATATTTTAAAAAAGATTAACTGAAGAAGGATTAGCAGAAGCTAGAATAGGTTATACTGTACAGTGAAGTACAGTTGTTATTACCTGGGATAGATTAAATCCCAAATCTGGCCAATCACAAAATCCACTTTTTCATGCTCTTTCTCTGTCTTCACAAGTTAGTGCAGCATAAAACGAACCATTGGCTTAGATCTCTTACACTCTGTGTCTATTAGTGGAAGAGACTTTATCACATTCCTATCCCAAAGTCCAATGTAAGATTTTTACACATTAAAGGTCTTTTAAAATCATAAAGATTAAACTTGAAATTGAGAAACTTTCAGAAACATGCAATAAAGTCTGAGGAGTGCATGTAAAATGAAAAAGGTGCCAATCTCGCACATTGCTCTCAGAAACTACTGTAGATTTAAAAATATGTAATTTTGAAATGCTGTCATTACATCAAATGCCAGTTGTAAGCACCCTTTCTCTTCCATTGACAGCTGCCCTGAATCACCTACCATATGACTATTAACCCTCTCAAAGTAATATTCAAGGACCTCAATTTGCCTTTCTTAAAATACCTTGTTTTTCTGTATAGAATTGTAGCATTAGAGAATAATTTCACAAACATATGCAGTCAATACGAATGAATTCCTAATAATTTAAATTCATTACGTGCCAATGTATTTAGGTTTACATTTACCTTTTTAGTAAACATCATTTACAAAGAAATTTATTTCTTGAAAGGAATTCTGTCTTTAATTGCACTTGTTTTCATTATATTGAATTCAATATTACAACATTGTTTGCAATGTTTTTAAAAGAAAAGTATTTTAGATTTCTTTCAATCTATACCTAAATTGATTTCTTTACAGATGTTCATAGATCTTTTTGAAAGTCAGTATTTTCATGATGTGTGACTATTTACTTTCTAGGTCAATTTTAAAAGTATTTGCCAATACAACAACAACATTTTTAAATACAGAGGCTGTTTCTAAGTCTAAATCTCTCAGAAACACACAAGAAGCTCTGATTACTTTCTTCATTATAGTTTATGAAAATATCCAACCAACTAAAAAGACATACTGATTTCCACTTCTTTTTCTAAATGCAGTTATACAAAAATATTTTACCTTCAAAGGCAGCCCTTCGCCTTTTACTAAGCTTCCTTTTTTCTCCTTGGTTTAGGAATAAATTCTTGTGTAAAGTAAGAAAATACAAACATAGTCTCTATAACAAAGCACAGTTGTCAGCCAAACATTTTCCCCAGAGATTTTAATTTATTATATAGGTGAATGATATTTCACCTAGAATATTAGAAAATTAGGTGAATATTTGTACCTTCCAAAGCTAAAGAGAATTTTTCTTTCTGGTATTATATTTAATCCTGGATAAATCATTTATATATCTGTGTACATCAAAGTCAATAAAAAATTCCCCATAGAGATGATTTAATCATTTGCAATATATTTTACTAGAGTTAGTTATTCTTCTAAAATAAGTATTTAATATAAATATTGTAAAATATAAAATAATGTAGTAAAAACAAGTGTATCTGTGGGATGTGTGCTATAATTTTAAATATATCCAAATATTATATATTTATATAAAGGCCTATATTTATATATGTATATAAAGGCAATCTCAGCTGTCAGCTATGACTCACTTTTATTAAAACAAAAGACACCTGCAGATACATCCTTAATTTTTCTGAAAGCAGTGTGACCAAACCGTTTACTGAGTTGATTAAGAGTAAATTTATGATTGTGACATTTGTAGAATCAAGATCTCATGACAGTTACAAAGCACTATTCAGCAAATTTTTGCCAATTACTCCAAGAACCTTTTTACCTTTTATATGATTTTTCTTCTTTTACATATTTCTTATTCTCTTATTTTATTAGTCTTAAAAGCTTCACAGTCACAGCAATGTGAAATTGTGAGAAATACCAATTTCAGGTAAGTGGAAACAAGACAACACTTTTCGATTGTTTTGATGTTTTTGTTAAGCATGAAGAAACATTAATTGGAATAACATCTAAGAATGACGGCCAAAAGCCATTCTAATTTTCTCTCCATTCTTTTTCCTGACACATTTCGTCACAGAAGATTTCTATTTTATTAATATCTAGCTGTTATTATTCCATCTGTTAAACTGCCATGTCAAATGGAAGATTATTGGTAACTAAAGGGTAGAAAAATAAAAAAATTTCTCTTTTGATACTTTTACAAATAAATATTCATTTCTTAAAAATTGACTTTGCAAATATATGTGCTTTTATTAAAAGATAAATAGTTTTATGCATTTGTGTTTTCTGTTAATTTTTTTTATACTCAATTAGTGTTAAAATTTATCAAAAAGAGAATTACTGATCTGAAAAAGTCAGGTTTTTCCACATATTTGACAGAATACTTCATTCAAATAAAGTAATGGCAGACAGGCAAACTATGGTACAATTGGCAGATTTAGGCCATTGAGGCAATTAGTTGCTAAAATGGATCCTTCATCAAATCAGCCCCTCATTCTTCCACTTTAACTTTTTCTCTCTCTGCTTTTCTCCTGACTTCTGCTAATCTTTCTGGTTATTGTATAATATTATAATTTATTCTCTTTATGTCTACGTCCAAGGTTTGACACAGTGACAGGGTCACTTGTAGGAAGTACAGTGGAGTGTCTCGCTTCTGGAACTCCTTGCCACTGGCAGGGCACATATTCTGGATTAGCCTCCTCATATGCTCACACATTTCTGCTCCCACTAACTTATTTGTATTCCAAAATTTGGTTGTTTTGTTTCCAAATTATGTAAAACAATGATAAGCACTACAAAACAAAACATAATGCTTTAGAAAAAATCAATAAAATAAATTTCTAGAAATGCTGTCAAATTTTACATATGAGTCAGGAACCTATAAGATTTTTGTGGGGAGAGAGTGCATAGGATATCTGCACTAAGATTACTTCTTATGTGTAATTAACTAATTGTAACATTCAAGAAACCAACCTTAAAAACCATAAATTATACCTTATGCAAAAAGAAACAATGCTCATGAACCCATATACAAAGTTAAGACCTAAGACCTCCATTAGATAATTAGCATGTAAATATACACCCATGTAGTTTAAATTAAAAGAAAATTTCTCAGACTATGGAATGCGTAGTTGTTGTTTTTTGAAAATGTTATTTTTGGCAGACTGTAAGAAGAATTGAGCTTTATTTTTCCACACTTTCATTTGTGCAAAAACAGTCTCTCTCATCCCTTTCCATAGTGAGACCTTGAAAACAGTTACAGGGTTTCTGGTCACACTCAGGTTTTAAGAACTGGTATCAATTCCAATTTTTAATTCATGACCCATTCCAACACTAAATCTATTATCTTTTACTTAGTTCAAGCTTAGGCCTGCATCAGTCTAGGGAAACGGCAGTGGGATATCCCCCCTTGCTCTTAAACCTTCACCATCTCTGCTATCTCTCTTACAGGGTAGGAATAAGGGAAGGAAAGGACAAAAAAATGTCTTGCTTAACTCATAATTTTAATTGGGCAATAGTGTCCTCTGGATAATTAGATAGCTACATTTTAGTTCTTTGTTTTGTGGGGCAAATTTTTTTATGTGTTACTAGAAACTGCACTGTGGAGACATCTCAGTAGTCTTTTGTAAGCAATGTCCCTCTTCTAACAATTCACTCTCATCCTCTGACGTTCAGCAATAAAAGACCCAGAGGATGCTCCTATTTTCATCATCTAGCCATTCCAAACACAAAAGAAAGAGAATGAAGCATTCTTCTTTCAAGACATACATAGTCCAGCTTCCATCTCTGGGATCCTCATCTGACCCAGTCAAATCCTGCGTGTACACCCAATTCTCAATCTAACCCTGTCTGCTCACTGAGACTACTCTATACAAACTCTCACTTTTAAAGTCTTTTAGCATGAATCAGATACTTTAAGTCCCCTATGGCACATCACTTTTCACTTAGCACTCAGTGGGGTAAAAGCACCCGAATCATTATTCCTCAATAGGAATCACTCTAAAAAATCTCTTAAAAAATATAAATTCTGAAAATGAGTGATGAACAAAAGGTCATGATAGAATTATCACAGTCGCTTAGTATATCCTGCTTTGAAAATGTAGTACTTGCCCTTTTGGGTCTTTAGAACCTTTGCAGAAATGCTAAGACAATAAAAAAAGTCACATTTAATATCCAGTTAATTCAGTTTTATTTTTAATAATGTATGCTTTAGTGGCAATTAATCATAAGCCACTTTCCAGACTCAGCAAGATGGCCTCTACTATGATAAGTAGTTAATGACTTCCAGAGCTAAAGATATTGCTGAGACTTTGTAGAAGTATTATTTCAGAAATATGGAAATATTTTGTTTAAAAAAGTTCATATTTTACAGGAAAACGTATGGAAAATAATTGAGTTGTGCGTTGAATTTCCTCACTAATGAAGTATCCCTAAAATAGTTACCTTAATCTTGACAAAGGTTTAACTTGAGGAACAAACAAGTGTTCTGGTACAAGTGACACAGGACTTCTAAAAGTTTGTGAAACAACCATAGATTTTCTATGGAAGGGTCTAACCCAAGTGTGACCTTCCACTTATCGCCATAAGCAATAAATAAATCCTCTTCTCAGGACCAATATAATGCTGTTGCCCAAGATTGATAACGAATGTGGGCTGACTCCCTCCTTTGTTTATCTTGTTTAAAACACATCTCCTAGCAAATCTGCCAGTACATTACTTCTTCTTTTGTCTTGATCATATACAAACATTCACAGATATTGCTTGGCTAAGTGTGTGCATGCTATGGCACCTGGTCAGCTCTGCTGTTTTATCTGTTCCTGGGACAGAGGGAGTAGTCTTTTGTCTGCAACATAAGAGACATGCACGCATAACCATCTCCCTGCTTGGCTGTGGATCTGGACCCACTGCCCTTGAAGGACTATGTCCACCAGCTGATCTTCCAGTGCCTGTGTGAGTTGTAATTTTACTGGCACCCGATAACTGCAAATCTTGGTTGCTATATTCCATGTGGTGAGACTCCTTCCCAGAAGGTGGAATCAGATGTCTCTTTCCCTGACACTTCTGATTAGCAAAGGCTGATGTTGAAAACTAACATAGGAACTTTAAAAAACTTACTTTGTTCTTTAAAATAAAAAAAGCAATGTATAAATATGGAAAATATTATACACACACATATATGGAAGGAGAAGGGGTCATATATTTTGAATCACTTGTCAGCAATGGTAATGATAGCCTCAGCTCCTAGGACTCTTTGTAATTTAGTAGGATATGTTTGCACAAAGCTAAACTTAATTTATTTTTCCCAAAGAAGGCCAATAGTCTTGTTGATGTGTATAGAGAAAACTAGTCATCCTCTAAAGAAACTGCTTGTAAAAAAAAAGTAATTGATATCTGAAAACTAAGATAAACCACTGTCATTTATTTATCATATTGCATTGGATGTATATGTTTATGTTTTTCTCTCCTCCACTACTGTGTGTTTATGTCCAGGAAGGGAGAAATTTTTATATTATCAATCCCAGTGCCAATCACAGTATCTGGAATTTCGAGCATTCAATAAATGCTTGTAGAACTGAACTGAATATGATATGAAAACAAATATTTCTTTGGGGAATCATCTTTCATTTGAGACTATTTGCACACTAAAAATTAATATGGCCAGGTTGTATCATTCTATGCAAGCATTAGTAAGCTTTATTGGGTTACAGAGTTTAAACTGTAAGATTTTCTTTCCTGGATAATTCTGTGTATAGATTCAAGACAGTAACAAATCTGTAGAAATTCAGAAACTTAATGCATTTTCATCAAATTGTCTAAAGTAGCACAAACCTTATTCAATCAACTTCACAGATCATTTATGGTTAAATAATATCTTTATACCTGTATTAGAGACAAAAAAACTCTATGACAAAGTGAAATATATACAACTATAAATCCACAGAGTTTGGTTTGGAAATATTTTCTGAAAAATTAAGCAGCCATATTTCCTAAAGCTGTATTAATAAAAGTGATATACATAGAACCCAACAAAATTTCTTAACAAAAAAAAGAATATTAGAAATATAATTTTTCTAATAATATTAGAAATATAAAATCTGATCAGAAATATTTTTTTATGGAATGTAAAATTCAGGAACTAGAATAATTCAATTTGAGTAAGTACTATTAATTGATTTCCTCTAAATACTACCTGTGGTTTGTGTCTTCTATTTATTCCATGGGAAAAAATGAAATGTTACAGTAGTGGAAATACATAGAGAACTTAAGCTACTTTTTAAAAAATAATTACTCTTGTAATTATGAGATAATATGTTTAAAATTCAACTAATAGTTAATTAAAATAATGTTTGGGATTTATACAAAAATATCCAGCACAATCTACTGTGCACATAAATACCAAATGGTTGTTTTTAGCTCATCAGTTTTTATACAGATTGATAGATAAATTTGTAACTTTTATAAGAAATAAATATCTTCATTTAATTCCACCAAGAGATAATAGTCTTCTCAGTTTTCTAATACTCATTTTATTGTGCTATATTTATTTATTTATTTTTTTCCTGGTTAGTGCTTATTTGTTTGTTTGTTTGTTTGTTTATTTATTTATTTTAAAGATACTTGGATTACACAAATGTCACATGAAAAATATAGGGGATTTCCATATGCCCCGCTCCCCACACCTCCCACATTTTCCCACATTAACAACATCCTTCATTAGTGACGTACATTCATTGCAATCAATGAACACATTTTGGAGCATTGCCACTAAGCATGGATTAAAGTTTACATTGTAGTTTACACTGTCTCGCACCTGATTCTGTAGGTTATGGTAAGATATATAATGGCCTGCATCTGTCATTGCAATGTCATTCAGGACAATTCCAAAGTCCTGAAAATGTCGCCACATTACATCTCTTTTTCCCTCTCCCTGCCCTCAGAACCTCCAGTGGCCACTGCCTCCATATCAATGATATAATTTCTTCCATTGCTAGAGTCACAATAAGTCTATAGTAGGATACCAGTAAGTCTATTTTAGTTCATAGCTCATTCTCCAATCCTGAGGATTCTGGGATGGTGATGCCCATTCCACCTCTAATTGAGATGGGGCTTCGATTCCATAGGGCCAATGGATGGGACTCTTGCTTGCAGTTGTAGACTCTCTCAGTTCCTTGGTATGGTAGTTGTCCATCTTCACCTCTTTGTTAGTTGTCCTGTGTGAGACCAATGAACTGGAGAGTAAGTGTTGCAAATCCATTGAGATTCAGGACCTAGATGACATATGGACAGCCCAGAGATTTAAGTCTCTTGGATGTACACCTACCAACTCTAGAACTAATTATATGTTCAAATAGAAGGACAGAAGAGTCATGTGTAGGGAAACCACAACTGAGTCCAACACTGTCACACTGGAGAGCATAAATTACAAAATAGGGCCAACTGGCAAGGTACAAAATTCCTGAGCTACCTGCCCAGACTACAGTGTCTGGATGTCTCAAGATCCCCCAGGAGCCCCACTTTTGGGGGTAATAACTACTTTGGGAGTCAATGAGATCCTGCTGAAACATGCATAAGAGTAACCTGTGGAATGATCTCCCAACTCACTTTGAAGTCTTTTAGACACATAAACTCATTTGTCTTTCCCCTTTTCCCCCTTTTGGTTAAGGTCTTTTTCCAGTTGCATTGCTAGTTGGTGTTTGGTAGTAATCCCTCGGTACCATGGAGGCTCATCCCTGGGAGTCATGTCTCATGCTAGGGGGAAGGTAATGTATTTATATGCTGAGTTTGGCTTGGAGAGAGGCTATGTTTGAGCAATAAAGAGGCTTCCAGTTGCAACTTTTAGGCACCTATTATACTAGGCTAAGCTTCCATTTCAAGAGTAAAGGTTCATACACACAGTCATCAATATTAAGGGCCCA
Source organism: Tolypeutes matacus (assembly GCA_026826555.1). Taxonomy (NCBI): domain Eukaryota; kingdom Metazoa; phylum Chordata; class Mammalia; order Cingulata; family Chlamyphoridae; genus Tolypeutes; species Tolypeutes matacus. The sequence continues at coordinate 5,253,059 of JAKSZT010054458.1, forward strand.
TCAATGGACCATCCTCCTTCACTAGTCATTGCCCCTGTACTCAGGGATTTTTGCTGATCCATTGGAGAATGTGGCAGAGTACCCCAGGATGGGAATTTAATATTCCTTCTGTTATTGTGTGAATCTCCACCCACTGTGACAATGCCCCATTAATATTTGTACACATTTATATGCCTTATATGTATGCCCAGGTGAGCTTCCTCCCATATATCACACATCACTGACACCCAGCACAAATGATCTTCCCCTGCCACCATTGTTATACTCCTGTGATCCAAAAGTTCTTCAAAAATAAAGCCAATAAATAGTCAAATACAATTAATAAGAAAATGAAATAATAATGATAGTTTTAAAAATAAGAAATAAAATACAAAAAAAATGTTAACAAAAATAAAATAAAATAAATAAAAATTGGGGTAATAAAATTATCTGAAGTGGATACCGCCTCAAATAGTGGGGCTCCTGAGGGTTCTGGGGACACCTAAGTCCTATGGTCAGGGCAGATAGTTCCAGAGTTTGATACCTTGCCAGTGGACCCTACTTTGTGCTCCTTTGAGTGACAGAGTTGGACTCAATTATGTCTTCCCTGCACATGGCACATCTGTCCCTTCTATTCAAACCTAAACTTGGTGCTGGAGTTTGTAGATGTACACCCAGAGACTTGAGTCTTTTGGCTATCCATGTGCCACTCAATAAATGAGAGAATACTAAATTCCCATCATGGATATCTCTGCCACATTCTCTAAGGGAGCAACAACAGTGCAGGGGCAGAGACTGGAGAAGGAGGATGGTCTATTGATGGGCCCTTGATATTGATAACTAGGCTTATGAGTCTTTGCTCTTGAAATTGAAACTTAGTCTATTGTTATGGGGTGCCTAAGGGTTGCCTCCTGAGAGTCTCCTTATTGCCTAAATGCGGCCTTTCTCTAAGCCAAACTCAGAATATGAATGCATTACCTTCCTTCCAGCGTGGGACATGACTCCCGGGGATGAGCCTCCCTGGCACCGAGGAATTGCTACCAAATGCTAATTGGCAATGTGACTGGGAAAAGACTGTGAATAAAAGGGAGAAAAGGTAAAGACAAATGAATTTATATGGCTAAGAGACTTCAAAGTGAGTCTGGAGGTCATCCCAAAGGTAACGATTATGTACATTTCAGTAAGATCTCATAGACTTCCAAACTGGATACCACCCCAAAGAGTGGGATTCCCAAGGGCTCTGGAGACACCCAGGTCCTATGGTCAGGGTGGTTAGTGCCAGAGTTTGGTACCTTGCCACTGGGCCCTACTTTGGAGTTTGTGCTCCTGAGAGTGAAAGAATTGGACTCAATTATGTCTTCCCTGCACAAGGATCATCTGTCCCTTCTATTCAAACCTATGCTTGGTGCTGGAGTTTATAGGTGTACATCCAGAGACTTGAGTCTTTGGACTGTCCATGTGCCAGCTGGGCCCAGAACCTCGGTGGAGCTGCAACTCCTACTCTACAGCTCATTGGACTCACCTAGGACAACTGGCTGGGAGATGATGATGAACAATGGCCATACCATGGAACAGAGAGTGTCTGCAGCTGCAGGAAGTATAGTCCCATCCATCTTCTCCATGGGATATAAGCCCCCTCTCAATTGGAGGTGTAGTGGACATCACCATCCCATACTCCTCAGTATTGGGGAAAGAGTTATGGACTAGAGTGGGCTTACTAGTGTTCTACTATAGACATATTGTGATTCAAGAATTGGAAGAAATTACAACATTAATGTGGAGCCAGTGGCCCCTGGAGGCTCTGGGTGCAGGGAGAGGGAAAAGCAGTTGTAATACAGGGGCTTTTTCGGGACTTGGGAATTGTCCCGAGTGACATTGCAATGAAAGATATAGGCCATTTTATATCATCACATAACATGCAGAACTGTGTGGGAGAGAGTGTGGTCTACAATGTGAAGTATGGTCCTTGCTTAATAGCAAAGCCCCAGGATGTATCGATCAATTGCAATTAATGTGCCACACTAAGGAAGGATGTTTATGTGGGAAGTTGTGGAAGGTGTGGGAGGTGGAACGTATGAGAATCCCTATATTTTTGTGTAACATTTATGTAATCTAAGTATCTTTCTAAAAATAATAAAAAAAATTAAATTAAAAAATAAAAATAAAAAAAATAAAATTTGGAATAATAAAAATTAATAGAAAAATATTAAGTTTTTTTTACCTTTGCCTTTCATTATTGTAAACTCTGTTTTTCTATATGTACAGTGCGATTTTCTGCCATTTATTCCCCCAGTATCTTACATTTTTCATTTTGCCCACAGAGAAGTTTTATGTTACAGAAAAATCACGTACCAAATCCAGGGGACTCCCATATATCAAACATCCTCCCTCTTTACCCCCTTCCTCTATTAATGACATATTATATGTGGATGGTATGTTTGTTACAACTGATGTACAAATATTGAAACATAGCTACAAACCATGGTCACTGGTTTACATTATGGTTTACATTTTGGACAATACACTTTTATAAACTTTGATGCAATTCAACATGGCCTGTATCCATCCTAGCAAGATCATGTAAAACACTTCCATTGACCCTAAAATACCCCCTATTCCATCTATTCTATTCCTCCCTCCAACTCCCCTCGGGTCCCATAGCAACCACCAGGCTTCACTCCTTGGAGGACAAGATTCATAGTTACTTGCAACAGCACTGAGGGTTTGACATACTGGCCTGTCCTTTCCTATTATGCACCTCCCATGCTCTCAAGAGACTCCTGCCCCTCTATTCAAGAACATAATGGGCCACCCCAGAATTGGAGTCTACCACCTTCCCGCTCATTTGTGAGTCTGCACCCACTGATATAACACACTATGGCAAGATGAACAGTCACACACTCCCTATAAGCCTGCCTCATTTATGCCCTGCATTGAATGGCCCTCACATCCAACACCCCATAAGAGCAACCCTCACTCACCATATTTTCAAAAGAGAATTCCTAACATTGTAGTTTCAACCATGTACCCGCCAATCCTAGTGTTCACCTGCTTCCTTCCCCAACCCTCCTCCCAGTTGCATGGACAGTCCAAACCACCCGCTCCACCTCACTGCCCTGACAAACATGCACTGCCCAACTCAACAGTATCACTACACCACTGTCATGTCCCTCTACTGTACAAACACACACTACTCTATTTAGTAGACAGTAATAAGCACATAACTTAAGTGTATATTATGGTAAATTTTGATAAGCTGATATCCTTATATAACCACAACCCCAATACAGAAAATTTCCTTGTGCCTATTTAAGCAACTCTCTTTCATCTCAGAGGCAAGCACTGTTATTATTTCTATTTTAAGATTACTTTTGCCTATCTCAAATGTCCTATAATTGGAATTCCTTACAGAATGTTTTGTGTGTGTGTGTGGTTTCTTTTTTTAGCATATGTATGTGAGATTCATGCATATGTGTATTTATAGCACTAGATTTTTTCCCTTATTATTTCTGGGCTGTCATTGTGTTTATCAGAATTTGTGTATTCATTTCACTGCTAATGGACATTTTGATTTTAGGATTTGCTCTTACAAATAAAAACTTTGTGACCACTCTCAAGCAAGCCTTTCTATAAATATGTTTTTATTTCTTTTGAATAAATTTCTAGGTGTAAAATCTCCTAGTGAATTTATAATCTTGGTTATAGGGGGGTATATTTTAAAATCTCCTAGTGAATTTATAAGCTTGGTTATAGGGGCGTATATATTTATGAAACAAATTATTTTCCCATGTGGCTACAACAGTTTACACTCTCATAAAATATGAGTACTAATTTCCACACATCTTTGCCAATATTTGTATTGTCAATTTTTTTATTTTAATTTTTCCCCTCTAATGGATGTGAGATAGCAGCACATTTTTAGTATGTATTTTCCTCTTGTATAATGACTTTAAATACCATTTCATGCTCTTATAGGCCATTTGTATATCATATATAGTGAAATATCTGTTCAAAGACCTTTTGCACATATTTACTGAGTAGCAAGACTCCATAAATATTTTGTACATCAATTCTTTGGTCATATCTATATGATATATATGGAATGTTTGATATATATATATGGAACATTTTTCCTTATCTATGGCTTAAAATTTCATTTTCTTATGTTGTTCTTTTTTGTTTGGATACATTTTTTTAAATATTTTTTTTCTTTTTGTCTCTTTGTTATTTGGATACATTTTAAACTTAAATGAATTTATCGAGTTTTACCCCTCTGATGAGTAGGCTTTCTGAATTCTAAGATATTTTTGCTTACCACAAGATCACAAAAATATTACCTCATGTTGTGGATTGAGCTTTTTTATTTATATCTATGTTCAAGTTATTCAACTTACCAAATTACTTCTGTGTATAATTTTTAAGTAAGGACTGATTTATGTACATTTTTCACATGAGAATGATTTTTTTCAGAATAACTTATTGTAAATGTTTCAACCTTTGTATGTCTGAAAATATTCTTATTTTACCAGAGTCTTGTAAAATAGTTTCTCTGGGTATGGAATTCCTGGCTGACTGTGTTTTTTATTCAGTCAGGACTTTTAAGATATTAATTAATTATCATCTCATTTGCATTGTTTCCAATGAAATTTATGCTGAAATATTTTTCTACTTTTGTACAAATTATGTTTTTGTTTCTAGATATTTTTAAGATGATCTCTTTATCATCAGATTTGAGCAATTTGATTTTGATGTGTTTTGTGCTTCGGTTTCACTAATATTCTTGCATATATAGCTTCATGATTTTCATCAACTTAGAAAAATTTTGGCTGTTATTTCTTCAAATATTTGGTATGTATTCTTCCCATGACATCTTTCAGAGACCCAAACTACATATATATTAGGCCATTTTAGGTTGTTCTATAGCTCATATATTTTCTTTCCATTTATTTTTAGTTCTCTTTTCTCTGTGTTTTATTTTAGGTAGTTTCTATAGCTGCTCTGTATTGAAGTTAATTAATCTTTTCTTCTGCAATATCTATTCTGGCATCATTCTATTCAGGAGATTTTCCAATTCATACACTTTAGTTTTTATCCCTAGAATTTTAATTTGGGTCCTTTTTATGTCTTTCATATATCTACTTTTTAAATATTTGAAATTCAGATATAATATATATGTTAATATAATTTACTGCTAAGTCTAACCTCTGTCAAGCCAGGGTCAGTTTTTTTTTTTTTTTAACAAATCAATTTTATTGATTCATATTAATAAAGCATAAATCCATCCAAAGTATAAATCAGTGATATTTGATATAATCACATAGTTGTGCATTCATCATTCCAATAATTTTTAGAACATTCTCATTATTCCAGTAGTAATAATAAAATACTAAGAAACAAAAACCAACCAAACAATCAAACAAAAAAAAAACTCCTCACCTCTCAATCTCGTTTCCCCTGCCATACATAGCTGTTATGTTTCTTTCTCTCTAGTTTATTTGTATTTATATTTTGTAAAAACAGTCTCATATATGCAATATCACTCATATTCGTATTTTACATAAGATTTCACTATGCTATGCATACATTTTTAAGCTTTCCTTCTAGTAATATAAATGTCCTTCAGCTTTCCCTTTCAACCACTGTCATATCCATATAATAGCTCTGCTAGTCACGAAAAGCATGATGTGCTTTCACCATTTCCATTCATCTCCGATATTAAAAAACAATTGTTTAACCAATTCTGCACAGATTAACCATCACCTTTTTATCCTTTACTTTCATTCTATTTTCTGGTGACTATAATCTAATTATTAATTGCATGAGTGTACATAATATATTTAGTTCATAATAGTGCAACTATATAGTATTTGTCTTTTGTGTCTGGCTTACTTCACTCAGCATAATGTCTTCCATGTTCATCCATGTTCTCATATGTTTCATGACTTCATTTTTCTTACCACTGCATAATATTTAATTGGGTATATACACCACAATTTATTTATCCATTCATTAGTTGAAGGACACTTGGATTGTTTCTAACTTTCTGCAACCATGAATAGGTCACTATGAACATCCATGTGCAGATGTCTATTTGTGTCAACGCTCTCATTCCTGGGTAGATACCTAGCAATGCCATTGCAAGGTCACATGGCAAGTCTATATTCAACTTCCTAAAGTACTGCCAAACAGACCTTCATAGAGGCTGTACCATTCTATATTTCCACCAAGAGTGAATAAGCATTCCTATCTTTCCACATCCTCTCCAACATTTAAAGTTTTCTGACTTTTTAATAGAGGCTTGTTAAATAGTATGAAATTATATCTCATTGTAGTTTTCATTTGTATTTCCCTAATATTGAAACTTTTTTTCATGTGTTTCTTTGCCATCTGTATTCCTTCTTTGGACAATTGTCTTTTGCCCATTTTTTAATTGACTTGTTTGTCTTTTTTAGATTGAGTCAAATGATATCTTTGTGTGTGTGTGTATATATATATATATATATCTCATAGATATTAAACCCCTATCAGGTATGTGACTGCCAAATATTTTCTCCTATTGTTTTGGCTGACTTTTCATCCTTTTGACAAAGTCTTTTTTTAAATTTTATTTATTTATTTTTTATTGTGGGGAAAAAATCAAAATTTTCACAATACATACCAATATTTGTAAAATGATATATAAATATATATGCATATATGTGCATTTCCTTACAAAAATGTTATTTATATATATATAAATATATTTTTAAGAGGTGCTTAGATTACCTAAAATATTACATGGAACCCACTGGGATTCCCATGTAGCCCACCTCTCACACCTCCCACCACATCCCACACAAACATCTCCCACAAGTGTGGCCCACCACCCTCAATGGACTTACACATCCTGGGGCCTTGCCACCAACCATAGAAGACAGTTCACATCATAGACCACACTCTCTCCAACACAGTTCTGAGTGGTGTGTGCTGATTTAAAATGGCCTATATCCGTTGCCACAACGGTACTCAGGACAACCTCCAAATCATAAAGATGCCGCTGTATTTCAACTCCACATCCCCTCCCTGCCCTGAAAGTGTCAAGTGGCCACTGGCTCCACCTCATTGTTATAATTTCTTCCATTGCTAGTATCACCATATGTGTACAACAGACTACCATCAAGTCCACTCTAGTCCATAGTTCTTCCCCCAATCCTGAGGGGACTGGGATGGTGAGGTCCACTCCACCTCCAAGTGAGAGAGGACTTATATCCCATGCATATGGTGGGTGGGATGATCCTGCTTGCAGATGCAGGCCCTCTCCATTCCCTGGGATGGCCATTACCCATCATTGTCTCCTCGCCAGGTGACTTGAATGAGTCCATTGAGTTGAAGGGTAGGAGTTGCATCTCCACCGAGATTCCACGCACACCTGGCACATAGGTAGGCCAGAGGCTCCAGTCTCTGGAAGTATACCTAAAAACTCCAGCATCACATATAGGTTTGAATAGAAGGGACTGATGAACCATGAGCAGGGAGGACTTATTTGAGTCCAATTCTGTCACTCTCAGGAGCACAGATTCCAAAATAGAGCCCACTGATAAGGCATCAGTCTCTGGGGCTATCGCCCCTTATATAGGACCTGGGTGTCTCCAGAGCTCTCAGGAGCCCCTCTGTGTGGGGTGATAGGCACTTTGACATTCTATGAGATCCTACTGAGGTGTGCGTAAGAGTTGCCTCTGGGATGACCTCCCGACTCTCTTTGAAGTCTCTTAGCCACTTGAACTCATTTGTCTTTACCTATTCCCCCTTTTATTCAAGGTCTTTTTTCAGTTGTGTTGCCAGTCGGCACTTGGTATTAATCCCTCATTGCCAAGGAGGCTCATCCCCGGGAGTCATGTCCCACGTTGGGGGGAAGGTAATGCATTCATATGCTGAGTTTGGCTTAGAGAAAGGCCACATTTGAGCAACAAGGAGGCTCTTAGGTGGCAACCCTTAGGCACCCCACAACAGCAAGCTAAGTCTCAGTTACAAGACCAAAGACCCACAAGGGTAGTCATCAATAAAAAGAACTCATCAGTGGATCATCCTCTTTTGACAGACACTGTCCCTGCACTCAGAGGACTATTGCTGCTCCCTTGGAGACTGGGGCAGAGCTCTCCAGGCTAGGAATTCAGATTCCCTCATTTATTGTATGATTGTCCACCCGTCGTGACCATGCCCCATCTTTTGATCTTTTGAAAAATTTTGTATATCTTTCATGTATATTCGGATGAACTAACTCCCATGAATCCCCCCTCCAAGACAACCCCCCACCAATAATCCCCTGCAGTACCCATTGTAACCCTTCTGTGATCCAAATCCTCCATGAACATGTAGTCCATAAAATTATAAAATACACTTAATAGGAAGAAGAAACAACAATGATAAGCTTACATGAAGAGACAAACATAAGGAAACTCAGGAAAAAAAAATAATCAAACAAAAAACAAAACAAAACAAAATATAATTAGCAGATTGGGACATTTAAAAAAATGGGGAAAAAAGCTAAAGAAATGCCTAATATATATATATATATTCTTTTTTTCCTTTTATCACTGTGTTATCAGATGTCCGGTGTGCCGTGACGCCTTCCCACTCTCAATCCCCATTGTCTCCCAAATTTTCATTTAATTTTCAAAGAAGTTTTAGGTCACAGTAAAGTCACACACAGAGTACCAGAGACTACCAGATACCAAACCACCGCCACTTCCCCACCCCATATTAATCCCCCCCTTTATTTTTTGAATGTTAGCATTGTTATAACTGTTAAACAGATAGCAAAATATAGCAACTAAACATTGTCAATGATTTACAGTATAGTTTACAATTTAGATGATACAGTTTAATAATTTTGATGATATTTACCATGTCCTGTGTCCATTACTGTAAGGTAATGAAAAACCTTTCCCATGACCATTAGATCTTGACTGTTCCCTTCTCCCCAGCCACCCAGGGCACATGACACCACCCTATCCCGACCCATGGAATGTCAAGATTCACAGTTACATTCCCTGGGAATTTGAACCTGCCCTTTCTAATCCACCCATCAGCCAGTGCTGCACCACCAAACCCAGGAACACCACCACCCATCTGCCCCATCCCCCAGCATGCAACCACACTCTATCTCATTACCATAGATTTTGTCCATATGGGTGATGTCTCAAAGCCTGCTCTTCTCTTACTCTCCCTTGTTAAGGTATCTTTCAGACAATGGTTCTCAGAGACTGCTCACTTTCCTCAATTCAGATCAGTGAGTTCATATATTGTTCATCCTTCAGTGCCTGGTTTGCTTCACTCAACATAAGGTCTTCAAGATTCATCCACGTTATTCCATGTGTTAACACTTTATTCCTTCTTACAGCTGAGTAATAGTCCATTGTATGTATGTACCACAATTTGCTTATCCATTCGTCTGTTGATGGGCACCGGGGCTGATTCCAACTTTTGGCAATGGTGAACAACGCCACTATGAACATTGGTGTGCATATATCTGTTTGTGTCTTTGCTTTCAGTTCTTCTGGGTATATACCCAGCAGTGGAATTGCTGGATCATACGGAAGATCTATTTTTAGTTTTCTGAGGAACAGCCAAACTGTCCTCCACAGTGGCTGGACCATACCACAGTCCCACCAGCAGTGGATGAGGGTTCCTGTTCCACCACATCCTCTCCAACATTTAGTGTCTCCTGTCTTTTTAATAGGTGCCATTCTGATGGGTGTAAGATGGTATCTCATTGTAGTTTTGATTTGCATTTCCCTGATAGCAAGCGATGTTGAGCATTTTTTCATGTGCTTTTTAGCCATTTGTATCTTTTCCTTGGAGAAGTGTCTTTTCAGGTCACTTGCCCATTTTTTAAATTGGTTGTTTGTCCTTTTATTGTCAAGGTGTAGGATTTCTTTTTATATGCAGGATATTAGGCTCCTATCAGATATATGGTTACCAAATATTTTCTCCCATTGGGTAGGCTGCCTTTTATTTTCTTAATAACACCCTTTGAGGTGCAGAAGTTTTTAATTTTGATGAGATCCCATTTATCTATTTTTTCTCTTGCTGCTCATGCTTTGGCTGTGAAGTTCATGAAACCATTTCCTAGTACAAGCTCCTGTAGATGCTTCCCTAAATGATCTTCCAAGGTCTTTATGGTTTTGGAACTTATCTAAAGATCTTTGATCCATCTTGAGTGTATTTTTGTATAAGGTGTGAGATGGCATTCTTCTCTCATTCTTTTGGATATGGATATCCAGTTCTCCAGGCACCACTTGTTAAAGAGGCCATTCTCTCCCAACTGAGTCAGCTTCGTGACCTTGTCAAATATCAGATAACTGTATATGCGAGGATCTATACCAGGCCTCTCAATTCGGTTCCATTGGTCAATAGGTCTATCCTTGTGCCAATATCATGCAGTATTGATCACTGTAGCTTTTTGGTACGTTTTAAAGTCAGGTAGTGTGACACCTCCAACTTCATTTTTCTTTTTCAATATGTCTTTGGCAATTTGGGGCCTCTTGCCTCTCCAAATATATTTTGTGGTTAGTTTTTCCAGTTCCTTAAAAAATACAGTGCTGACTTTTATTGGGATTGCATTAAATCTGTAGGTTAGTTTGGGTAGGATAGACATCTTGATGAGGTTTAGTCTTCCTGTCCATGAACAGGGAATATGTTTCCATTTATTTAAGTCTTCTTTGATTTCCTTTAACAATGTTGTGTAGTTTTCTGTATATAAGTCCTTTACATCTTTAGTTAAATTTATTCCTAGGTATTTGATTCTTTTAGTTACTATTGTAAATGGTATTTTTTTCCTGATTTCCTCCTCAGCTTGCTCGCTATTGGTGTATAGAAATGCTACTGATTTTTGAGCATTGACTTATAGCCTGCAACATTACTGAACTCCTTTATATGTTCTAGAAGCCTTGTTGTCGATGTCTCAGGGCTTTCTATGTATAGGATCATGTCATCTGCAAATAATGAAATTTTTACTTCTTTTCCAATCTGGATGCCTTTTATGTCCTTTTCTTGTCTCAGTGCTCGCGCAAGTACTTCAAAGACAATGTTAAATAGGAGTGGTGATAGTGGACATCCTTGTCTAGTTCCTGATCTGAGAGGGAAGGCTTTTAGGATTTCACCATTGAAAATGATTTTAGTTTTGGGTTTTTCATATTTACCCTTTATTATATTCAGAAACTTTCTGCCTATTCCTATCATTTGTAGTGTTTTTATGAGGAAACAGTGCTGTATTTTTTGAATGCTTTTTCTGCATCTATAGAGATGATCATGTGATTTTTTTCTTTCAATCTGTTTATGTGGTGTATTACATTGATTGATTTTCTTATATTGAACAATCCTTGCATACCCGGGATGAAACCCACTTGGTCATGATGTATAGTCCTTTTGATATGTTGTTGAATGCGATTAGCAAGTATTTTGTTGAGGATTTTAGCATCTAGGTTCATTAGAGAAATTGGTCTGTAATTTTCCATTCTTGTGGTAACTTTATTTGGTTTTTGTATTAGGTTATTGTTGGCTTCATAGAATGAGTTAGGCAATATTCCTTCTACTTCTATTTTTTGGAAGAGCTTAAGTAGAATTGGTGTTAGCTCTTTCCAGAATGTTTGGTAGAATTCAGCTGGACTCTTCTTAGTTGGGAGGTTTTTGATGACTGAGTCTATTTCTTTACTTGTAATTGGGCTGTTGAGTTCATCTATTTCTTTTTTCATCAGTGTAGGCTGTTTGTGGGTTTCTAGAAACTTGTCCATTTCTTCAAAATTATCATTCTTATTGACATATAATTTTTCAAATTATCCTCTTAGGATACTCTTTATTTCTATGGGGTCAGTAGTGATATCCCCTTGCTCATTCCTTATTTTATGTATTTGCATCTGTTCTCTCTTTTTCTTTGTTATTCTGGCTAAGGGTTTATCAATTTTATTGATATTCTTGAAGAACCAACTTTTGGTTTTGTTTATTGTTTCCAGTGCTTTCTTATTCTCTATTTCATTTAGTTCTGCTTTAATCTTAATTATTTCCTTCTTTCTACTTCCTTTAGGTTTAGTTTGTTGTTGTTTTTCCAAGTCCTCCAAGTGTGCAGTTAGGTCTTCAATTTTAGCTCTTTCTTCTTTTTTAATATATGTATTTATGGCTATGAACTTCCCTCTCAAGACTGCTTTCACTGTATCCCATAGGTTTTGATATGTTGTGTTGTCGTTTTCATTAGTTTCAAGGTAGTTACTGATTTCTTTTGAGATTTCCTCTTTGACTGACTGTTTGTCTAAGAGTGTGTTGTTTAACTTCCATATTCTTGTGCCTAACCTGTTTCTCTGGCCCTTAGTGATTTCCAACTTCATTCAGTTGTGGTCAGAGAAATTACTTTGTATAATCTCAATCTTTCTGAATTCATTGAGAGTTGTTCTGTGGCCTAGCATGTGGTCTATTTGGAGTATGTTCCATGTTCACTTGAGAAGAATGTAAATCCCGCTGTATTTGGATGTAGTGTTCTGTATATGTCTATTAAGTCCAGGTCTTCTAATGTATTGTTGAGTGCATTAGTTTCTTTATTGATTCTCTGTCTAGATGTTCTGTCTAATGATGATAGTGGTGTGTTGAAGTCCCCTGCTATAATTGTAGAGGCATTTATTTCTCCTCTTAGTTTTTCCAGAGATTGTCACACGTATTTGGAGGCACCCCGATCAGGTGTGTAAATGTTGATGATTGTTCTCTCTTCTTGAGAGATTACTCCTTTTACTAATATGTAGTGTCCATCTTTGTCTCTTACAATAGTTTTGCATTTAAAGTCTATTTTGTCTGATATTAGAATAGCTACTCTTGACCTTTCTTTGGCTATTGTTAGCTTGTAAAATTGTTTTCCAGCCATTTACTTTCAGCCTCCTTGAATCACTGGGTCGAAGGTGGGTTTCTTGTAGACAGCATATAGGTGGATCATATTTTCTTATCCATTCTGCCAATCTGTGTCTTTTGATTGGTGAATTTAATCCATTAACATTCAGTGTTATTACTCATAATGAATTTCTTACTTCAGCCATTTTTTCTTTGGGTTAATGTATGTCATATATTGTTTTGCTTCTCTTTTTGTCTTTTCAGTTGTTTTTAAACTCTCCTCCAACTCTCTCTCCCTTGTTTTTTCCTTTCAACTTTTAGAGTTTCCTTTCGTATTTCTTGAAGTGCTGGTTTCTTCTTGACATACTCTCTTAATTTCTGTTTATCTGTGAATATTTTGAACTCTCCATCATTTTTGAATGCCAATATTGCTGGATAGAGAATTTGCGGCTGGAAGTTTTTTTCTTTTAGTATTTTAACTATGTCCTACCACTGTCTTCTTGCCTCCATGGTTTCAGCTGAGAAATCAGCACTTAATCTTACTGTGCTTCCCTTGTATGTGATGGTTCTCTTTTCTCTTGCTGCCTTGAGTATTTTCTCTTTGTCTTGAGCATTGGACATTTTGGCAAGTATATGTCTTGGAGTTGTCCTGTTGGGATTGATACTATTTGGGGTGAGCTGTGCTTCCTGGATCTGCACATCCATCGCTCTCAATAGGGTTGGGAAGTTTTCAGTCATTATTTCCTTCAACACTCCTTCTGTTCCTTTTCCCTTCTCTTCTCCTTCTGGGATGCCCATAATGCGTATGTTTGTGTGTTTTGTGTTATTAGTTAATTCCCTGAGTCCATGCTGGATTTTTTCTACCCTTTTGTCTATCTGTTCTACTATCTGTTTGATTTCAGCTGTATTGTCTTCCATATCACTAATTCTTTCCTCTGCCTGTTCAAATCACTGTTATATTAATCCAGCATCTTTTTCATTTCTTGGCTTGTGCCATTGTTCACCATCATATCCATTACCTTTTTAGGCATGTTTGCTTTTTCTTCATTATGTTCTCCCAGTGTCTTCTTTATATCCTTAAACTCTTCCTTCAGTTCTTTAAGTTGGTCCATGATATTTGTTTGGATATCTTTGATTAGTTGTTCGATGTTCTGCATTGCTTCCTCGTTTTTATTTTGTTCATTGGACTGGTCCATGTTTTCCTGTTTCTCAGAGTAATTTGTATTTTTTTGTTGCCCTCTGGTCATCATATTATCTTGATGGGTTTGTTCAGTTGATTATGTTTTCTCTAGGCTCTAGAGTTTTATTTAGCTGGTGGTTCTGCATGTGAGTTTAGTTTTCTCTTTGGCAGTTTTTCTTCTTATTTTATTTCCTTTCTTCTGTTTATGTTCCCTTGAAGGCAAAAGATTAGGGCCAGAGGAATCAAAAGATGTAAGGAAGCAGAAGGATAATAGTAATATTGATAAAAGTTAGAAGAGGGTTGAAATGAGACTTAATCTGATGAATTTTTAACTTGTGTAGGCAGTGTAGAGCAATAGGAAAAAAAGTGGAGTTCCTAATATGCTCCATAAGCAAATGGAGGAATATATATATAGTGATTTAGAAGGCTAGAATTATGAGGAGGGAGAGAAATAGTAAAGAAAGGGCTGAAAGGAAAAAGTTAATACTAATAAAAAAAATAAGAAGAAAACAAAATAGATGGAATAGAAATTGACACCCTTAAGTTGTGTGCATATGACAAAATGTATCTATGTATCTAATAGCCACAACAGAAAGCAGAAGGCAGAAAGATGAAGGAAGGATAAGCGTTAGTTTGTAATACAGAATCAATATAGACAGTGAGTGGGATATTACTGAAGAAGAAGCACAGCAAAGAAGCGACAAGCTAGCAGTACCTAATTTTAATAAAATGAAAGAAAAAAGAAAGGGGGGGGGGGGAGAGGAAAGAAAAGCAAGAGACCAGAAAGAAACAGAGAGAAACCAAAGATCCACATAGGCAAGCAGTCAAACAGAGCTAAGGGGGGACAATGATTCCCCTAGGGTCCACGTGGATCCTCTCTGCCTACTTGTGTTTATCAATCAATTTCCCCACAGGGTTCTATATGCAGGTCCTGAAGCAGCTTTTAGCTATTAAACTAAATTAAAAAGAATTTAGTTTTCATTTATTGAAATGACCTTCTCACTTTTTATTTTATTTTTATTTTTTTAGCAAAATACAGGACCCAAAATAATTCCTCCTTTAGACCAACCCCCTTATGGAAGGGACCCTAGCTGGGCCCGTGGAAATTAATCAAGCACGTCCCACTTCCTGGACTCCCCAGGGTAGCTCTAGCTCTGATGTTAGTCAGTGCAGAGTGCTAAAGACGGCCGATTCCACCCCTTCTGGAGCCGAGCACCAGCGTCACCGGGTTGCTATGTAAATCAGTTTGTCTGCAGATTCGTGTCTGCTCTCAGTCTGATGCTGCTTCAGGTCAGCTTATCTGCTCCTCAAAGCTATGGGGCAGTGCAGGCAGCCAGATCGATGTCAAAAAATAAAAATAAAAACTACCCTTCCCTGTCCTCCAACAGAACCCTCCCTCTTTTGGGGAGTGTCCCTTCTTCCTGGATCCGTGGCTGCCCAGGTCTTATCCCTGGGAAGCTAGGCAAATCAGCTCCCTCCCCTGACCGGAATTCCCCCATGCATTCACCGGGTACCAATTAGCTCCGGCTGTTCTGTTCACACAAGGTCCAAGAGGCGCCAGGCAGCCAGATCCCCAGAAAATAAAACTTCCTCGCCCTGCTTGCGGCTCCAAGTGGCCTTTTTTTTTTTTTTTTTTTTTTTTTAATTTTTTTCTCCCTAACCCAGGGCTCAGCCGTCCATGCCAACCACCAATGGTAGGCTTAAAACTCACTAATCTCTACCATTCCATCCACACCGTTGATCCACGCAGATAGTTGTCCCAAGTTTCTCACTCCATGAGTGCACAGCACAGACCCCCGGGCAGGACCCTGTCCACAATCTGCCTTGCTCTGGGAGCTTGCAGTGTGTGCCCTCCTACACTAACGCCGTCTTGCTTGACAAAGTCTTTTGAGGTACAACAGTATTTAATTTTGAGGTCATATTTGTCTACGTTTTCTTTGTTCACTTGTGTTTTGGGTGTAAGGTTTAAGAAACTACCACCTACCACAAGATCTTAAAGATATTTTCCTTCTTTTTCTTCTAGGAGTTTTATTGTTGTTGCTTTTATATGCCTTTATATGTCCTTGGTCAATTTGAGTTAATTTTTAATAAGGTGTGAGATAGGGGTCTTTTTTCTTTATTTTGGATATGGCTCTCCAGTTCTCCCAGCACCATATGTTGAATAGAGTGGGCTTAAAAGCCTTGTCAAATTTAACTTTACTGTAGCTATGAGGGTCTCTTTCTGAGTTCTCAATTCAGTTTCATTGGTCAATCTGTCTGTCTTTATGCCAGTGCCATGTTTGTTTATTTTTTACCACTGTAGGTAAGTAACATGCTTTAAAGTCTGGAAGTGAGAGTCCTACAATTTTGTTCTTCTTTGGGGACATTTTTGACCCCTTACCCATCCAAATAAATTTGTTTATTGGCTTTTCAATTTCTGCAAAAAAAGAAAAGGCCGTTGGGATTGTTATTGGGATTGCATTGAATCTGTAGATCAGTTTAGGTGGAATTGACTTCATAATGATATTTAGTCTTCCAATCCATGAACACAGAATGTCCTACCATTCTGCAGAAATGTTCTGTAGTTTTCTGTATACAGGTCCTTTATGTCCTCAGTTAAGTTTGTTCCTAAATATTTGATTGTTTTCATCACTAGTATAAATGAATTTTTTTTTCTTATTTCTTCCTTAGATTGCACATCAGTAGTGTACATAAAAGCTATTAATTTTTGCATATTAATATTGTATCATGTCATTTTGCTGAACTCGTCTATTAGTTCTAGCAGCTTTGTTGTTGATTTTTCAGGAGATTCTAGATATAGGATCATATTATCAGCAAATAGTGAAAGTTTTACTTCTTCCTTATTATTTGGGTGACTTTATCTTTTATGTAGCCTAATTTCTTGAGCTAGAACATCTAACAAAATATTGAATAATAATGATGTCATTGTGCATTCTTGCCTTTATCCTGATCTTAGCCAGAAAGCTTTTAGTCTTTCACCATTGAGTACAATTTTAGATGTAGGTTTTCATATATGAACTTTCACTGTTGAGAAAGCTTCCTTCTATTCCTAACTTTTGGAATGTTTTTATCAAGAAAGGGCTCTGTTTTTTGTCAAATGCATTTTCTGCATCAATTGAGAGGATCATGTGATTTTTATTCTTCAATTTATTAATGTGGGTTATTACACTAATCGATTTTCTTGTGTTGAACCACCCTTGCATACCTTGGGTAAAATCTCTTGATCATGGTGTATAATTCTTTTAATGTGCTTTTAGATTCTCACTGCAAGAATTTTGTTGTGGATTTTTGCATATTAGAGATATTGGTCTGTAATTTAGTTTTTTTGTAGTATCTTTATCTGGTTTTGGTATTAAGGTGATGTTGGCTTCATAGAATGAGTTTGATAATGTTCTTTCCTGTTAAATTTTTTGGATGAACTTGAGCAAGATTGCTATTAGATCGTCTTTGATTGATTGGTAGAATTCACCTGTGAAGCCATCTAGTCTTTGTCTTTGCATCTTTGGGAGGTTTTTGATGATTGTTTCAATCTCTTAACTTGTGATTGGTTTGTTGAGGACTTCCATTTCTTCTAGGGTCAGTGTAGGTGCTATGTGTATTTATAGAAATTTTTCCATCTCATCTATATTGTCTAGGTTTTTTTGGCATAGAGTTGTTCACAGTATGATCTCTCTTATTTCTGGAGGATGAGTGGTATTGTCCCTCCTCTCATTTCTGATTTGTGTCTTTTATCTTTTTTCATTGTAAGTCTAGCTGAGGGTTTATTGATATTGTTGATCTTCACAAAAAGCCAACTTTTGATTATGTTGATTCTATTTTTTTTTCTCAATTTCATTTATTTCTTCTCTGATTTTACTGTTTCTTTCCTTTGGCTTGGTTTGGCATTAATTTGCTGTTGTTTTTCTAGTTCCTCCAGGTGTGCAGTCAGGTTCTCAATTTTAGCTCTTTCTTCTTTTTTAATATAAGATTGAGGGCTATAAATTTCCCTCTGAGCACTGCCTTTGCAGTGTTCTATAAGTTTTGATATGTTGTGTTTCATTTTCATTCATCTCAAGATGTTTGCTGAGTTTTCTTGAAATTTCTTCTAGATCCACTGATTACTTAAGACTGTGAGGCTTAATCTCCATATATTTGTGACTTTTCCTTTTTCCATCCCTTATTGATTTCCAGCTTCATCCCATTATGATCAAAGAAAGTGTTTTGTATAATTTCAATCTCTTTAAATTTATTGAGACTGGTCTTGTTACCTAACATATGGTCTATCCTGGAGAATCATCCATGAGCACTTGAAATAACTGCATATCCTGCTGTTTGCGGGTGCAATGTTCTATAGGTGTCTATTAAGTTGAGTTCATTTATCATATTATTCAAGCTCTGTTTCTTTATTTATCCTCTGTCCAGATGTTCTATCCAGTAATGAGAGTGGTGTAGTGTAGTCACCGATTATTATTGTAGAGACCTCCATTTGTCCCTTCATGTTTGCAGTGTGTGCCTTATGTATATTGAGGCACTCAGGTTAGGTGCATAAATATTTAGCATAGTTATTTCTTCTTGTTGGATTTTCCATTTTATTAATATATGACCTTCTTCATCTCTTATACCAGTTTTGCATTTAAAATCTATTTTGTCTGATATTAGTGTCTCTTCTCCAGCTTTTTCTGTATACTATTTGCATGGGATATCTTTGTTCAACCTTTCACTTTTAATCTGACTCTATCCTTACATCTGAGTCTTTTGTAGACAACATTTAAATATCTTATATATTTTTAACGATTTTTTCAGTCTATGTCTTTTGATTGCGAGTTCAAGCCATTAACATTCAATGGTATTACTTTAAAGGCATTACTTACTTCATCCATATTGTTCTTTGGCTTTCTGTTCTCATATTTTATTATTATCTTTATACTTTTTAATTTACACTTCCTAATAATCTTCAATTCTGCACTCTTTTCCAAGTCTTTCACAATAGGTTTTTCCTTTCAGGCTGCAGCACTCCCTTTGGTATCTCTTGTAAGTCTGGTCTTTTGGTAACATATTCTATCAATTTTTCTTTGTCTGTGAAGGTTTTGAACTAACCTTCATTTTTGAAGGACAGCTTTCCAGATATAGAATTCTTGGATGGTAGTTTTTCTCTTTCACTACCTTAAATACATCATAGCACTTTCTTCTCTCCTCCATGTGTTCTGACGAGAGGTCAGCACTTAATCTTATTGAGGTCCCCTTAAATGTGATGTTTTGTTTTTCACTTACTGCTTTCAGAATGCTCTCTTTATCTCTGATATTTGTCATTCTGAATAGTAGATGTTTCAGGGTAAGTTTATTCAGGTTCTTTCTATTTGGGGTTTATTGTTCTTCTTTGATATTGATATTTATGTCTTTCATAAGGGTTAGGAAATTTTTGGTCATTATTTGTTCAAATATTCTTTCTGCTCCTTTTCCATTCTCTTCTTTTTCTGGGATGCTGATAATGTGTATATTTGTGTGTTTTGCTTTTTCATTCAGTTCTCTGAGACCCTTTTCCATTTTTTCCATTCTCTTCTCTTTCTGTTCCCATGTCTTTTCTAGTTCAGATGTTCTGTCTTTGCAATAACTTATTCTGTCCTCAAGAAATTCATATCTGCTGTTATGAGTCTCTAATATATTTTTAATTTCATGCATCATGTATTTCATTTCCTTAAGGTCTGTTACATTTCTTTGCATGCTTTCAAATTGTTCTTTATGGTCACCCAGTGTCTTCTTAATATCCTTTATCTCTTTAGTCATATTTTCTTTAAAATATTTAAATAAACTTAGGAGAGTTGTGTGATTATCATTGATTAAATGTCTTAAATACTGTATTTCTTCAAGTTTCTTGCTTTGTTCCTTTGGCTGGGCCATCTCTTCCTGTTTCCTAGTATGGCTTGTAAATTTTTGCTGATGTCTAGATATCTGAATATGTTAGTGAAATTATTCTGATGCCCTATTTCTCTCTCTTGCTTCTTGTTTTTTTTTTGTTGTTGTTGTTGTTTTGTTGTTTTTTATTTCTGTTATTTTTCTTTTTATTCACATCTCTTCTTTGTTATTTGGTTCAACTTGTTCTAAATCTTAAAAATTGTCCAGCTTAGGTTATCAAAATTGTGCCAGTGACTCACTAATAGGGCACAGATTTTCTCCCAGGAGTTAGAGTACAGAGAGACCCCAAAGCAGTTTTGTGCATGCAATTTGCAGACCAACCAGCAGATGGTGATTTTCAGTCTTTTGTTCCACAGAGAGGAAATCTCGATTTTCCTGTCTTTTGGTCTGGCCAGAGCCAATATTCAAAGTGGTCTCTACTGGCCAGATTCACTGATGAAGAGTACCCCAACTCCCCCTTCCTTTTCTCTTATAACAGTTGGCAGAAAGGAAGATGTCTTTTCCCTCTCAGTTATCTGCAGTGAGCCAGGGGTTTTGCTTCAGCTTAATATCTTGAGAGTGGGGAAGGGAAACCCTTCCTGGCCACCATAGGGTTTTAGCAACTGAGGTTCATTGTTTCAGGTTCTTTGTCTCTCTGTCCCTCACTCTCCTGGGAGCTGTGAATCACTATATAGTCTGCTGTCCCTTGGACAGCTTGTGGCTCTTTCTCCATTGTTTTTGTGAGAGAGTTGAGATCTGCATGCTTAATCTGATGCCATCTTCCCACAATTCTTCAGGGTCAGTTTTGTTAATTCATTGTTCTGTATTTTATGAGTCATATTTTCCTACATTTTGTCATGCCAGTTAATGCTTTTGTTGGTTGTAGACACTGAATTTTACATTGCGCGAAGCTGGATATTTTTTATACCTATAAATATTATTAAGCTTTATTCTGTGATGCAGTTAAATTGCTTGGAAATATGTTGATTTATTTAGTATTGCTTTTAAGATTTATTAATCAGGATAGTTTTCATTTGTGACAACTTATTTCCACCTACTGATACAAGATTCTCTGATGTATTTTATTTATTTCTTTGTGAATATTTAGGTTTTCAGTTTGGCTGGTGTAAAGAAATAATCTTCCTTACCTTGGGTGAGCATTGAAGACTGTCCCTGCAATCTTTACTGGAATTTCTTTCTCTAGTTTTGGATCATTTCCTCACACAATTTCACATAGTAATACTCAACTAACTACTCCTGGTTAAACCTCTGTAGATCTTCTCAGTTCTCTATCTCTGTAGCTGTAATCTCACCTTCTTCCATCCTTTGAATTCTGTCCACTTTAGCCACCCTGGACTCTGAGCTCTGTCTCTTTAACTCAGGTAGGCTCTGCTTGGGATTCCCCTTTCTGCACCATGTCCTAGAAACTCTCTTAAGACAGTAACCTGACACAAGCATAGGGCTCAGTTCATATTTTCTCACATCTTACGAATATTTGCCCTTTATCACCTGATGTCAAGTGATTTGAAGACCATTTTTTAATATATCTTGTCTGTTGTTTTTGTCATTGTTTGTTTCTGGTGGGAGAATAAATTGAATTCCCATTACTCCACCTTGGCCCAAACAGGAATCTTTCACGTTTACTGTTAATTGCCATGTGAGGTTTATTTTTTATTAACTCCTTGGATATGGAGAAACCTATATTCAACAAAGAAAAATCGTTGCTTATGGTCACATGACTAGAAAATGGCATAACCCAGAATTAGAATCAGTTTTGAAATCTAATGCCATTTTCTATTAATTATATCATACTTCCTGTTTTAAGACACTATCAGTATTATTTTACAACTATGAGATTTGAGAGACAGTGGGTCTTTTTCAGCTTTTTGTAATTTCAGTGTTAAAACACATAAAATCATTTAGCTTTTATCTGATATGAAGGTAAGACAAGGATCAGACACCATGAAATTTTGGCATATCGACTAAGAAGGAAACTTGAAACTTTATTCCATTCTCTAATAAATTTGCAATACTTCAGTTTTATAATGTAGATACATATTTTAGCATATAACTCTAACTTAAACTTTAATTCCACTTTAATTTCTAATTTATGACCAAAGGCCATTTTACATATTTGTTTCATTGTTTCCTTAGGAGGCGTCAACTATCCCTTATGGTACTCAAACTCTTACTCTGCTCAATTGTTTTCAAATGGAGAAAATGTTGCACCTAGTAGTCCTTGCTAGGTAAATCTCAAAGAATTATTGATATTCAAATTTAAAAATTTATAAAGAAATCATGATTCTGGTCATTTATGGAAACATTTTACTTTGATGACAAATACAATCATGGTGAATATGAGTACAATTATGAGCTCTGTAATTGGTACTATAAAATAAAACATGATGACTTATCAAACTTTAAAAAAATTTACTTAGTCAAGTTAATATAATTCATATTTGAGAAACATAAGTTTTACCTTTATTTTTCAACTTATGACATATTTAATGATACACTTATTTCTTATAAATAATACCATAAAATATCTAAAAGTAATTTGCATTATTTGTGCTTATCAATATCTATTTGTTTTTCTTTGTCAAAATAATATAATATATCCCTATATTTTATGGAGTTTACTTAGTTGTTTCAGTTGTATGAAATGTATTAGCTATCTTCCTCAATTTTAAGATTAAAAGCACAACACCTACAGAAGAATCAGGTTTTTATTCATTCATAAATTCAACATTGTGTCCTGTATGCAATCTGTTTAAAGAGCTATATTTTGGATTTATAAAATGGGAGAACACACAATCATTTTCCTCATAGCTTAAGTAATAAAAAAATGTCCAAATAAAATATCTCTGAACAATATGGTCAATTTGTGAAACAGAAAAAGCATGCTGCTTTGGAGAGAATAAATGTGGATGGGTTAGATTTTAATTAGATTAGACAAATGACATATCTCTAAGGAAGACTTATTTAAGCTAAGAAACAAAATATGAAGGAAGAAGAGCATGCCACTGTACTGACATAGCTAATATAGAAGTTTGTACAAGAGTTCATTGAGGGAAAGAGTAATGAATAAATGGCTTCATAATGACAATTTGTATTGATCTGGTTCTGAAAAAAATATTTAGGATTTAGGTAGAGAAAGGGAAGAGGGAGGCATTCTAGATTGGATCAATAGTGTTGAAAGCATTAGTCTGTCACAGATATTCCTAAAGAAAAGCATTTGTCCAGCTTTCTATTGCATTTATCAAGTAGTTTCCTACTCATCTATGTTAAATTCTGCCAACCAATTTTCCTTGAGTTTATCACCTTGACTTTCTATTACTTCTTAACCTATTGTGATATTTTTAAAGATCTGACTCAACTTCACTGTGGCCAAACAGGATTCAAGGCCAGATAGACAAATACAACTCTCCTCTTCTTGTGGTCTTAATTAACTTTTCTCTGCAAGGATGTATTATTACACAAAAGATCTATTTGGCAATGTATAGTTCACTTTTTATATATTCAATTGTTTCATGGTATTCTTAGAACAGAAAAGAGAAAAATTTAAGAATAATAATGTGCCAGTTACCTTTAATTACTCTCCAGGTCTTTCAGGTTTTTGGTTTTTCTTTTAACCCTCAATTTAGGTTTACCTTGTGTCTGAACAGAACATTTTATATCTGAAAAACCCTTAATGGAAAGGCTTTCCTGTTTTTCACAATGTTCTTTTCTATTTAATTTTTTCTCTAAATTAAAAATATTATTTAAAGTGCCATCATCTAGCTCAGCATCTTTAAAAGATGGAGAAACAAAAAGTAAAGTTTATTACCTGTTCATATTTTGTTATGATAATCTTTCCATTTTCACAATCAAATAATGTTGACAATAAAAATATATCTTCAAATTTTTCTGTTTTAAATAATAAACTGTGGAAACTTAAAGTAGAAATTTATCAAAGTATATAGTAAAGTTATATATATTATTTTATTTAATTATCCTCTTGGACTCTATGAATAAGTGGGAGAGACAGGTATCAAGTTTTGAGAAATGGAAAAAATAAAATAAAATGGAAAATATGTGGTAAAAAATGGGGAATTTTACCTCTTTTATCAGAAGTTCTGGAAATGTTTAAACCTAGCCCATAACATTTACACTATACATTTAATTTATACCCAAATTATACAGCAGGTTTTTATAACAGCAGTAAGGTGAATACTATACCTTAATAGTAACATATATTTTATTTCATCAGTTCAAGAAACTGACAGCAGCTTTCTTGGAGTCAAGCAATCTCCTCCAAAATTATGTATATATAAACAAACAAATAACACAATTTAAAGAAAAAAGCAAAAACTCTGAAAGCTTATTTAGCTAGACAACTACAGCTGTCCAATTAAAAGAATTAGCATTTTCTAATATCATGTGTTAAGAAAAAAGATCTTAGAGTGGAATTTCATGTATATCTCATCTTGTTATGGATTTGCCTCCTTAAGAGTGGTCTTAATTCATATTGTCTGGGATCCCATCAAAGAAAATTGCTTCACAAATATTCCCAGTGCTACTATTCACATAGAAATTCATTTCACAATTTCAATGCAAAAATAAGATATTTACAAAATATGAAAATATAGTTATCATCTTAGGACTAATGTGTAAGTAACTGTTTTTTTTAGCAGATATTAAAAGTATTTCTTGTACACAATGAAGGAAAACAATGATGAACACTCAAGGATAATCAGGGGACTAGGATGAAATCTAATAAACAGGACTCGAATACACCTGGAAGAAACCTGTGGAGCTGCATTATCTTCCCAATAGTTACCTAAACTTTTTTTTTTTTTTTTAAGTTAATCACCTAAGAGTTATTTTTGATTTGTTGGTTTGTTTTTAACTGTATACTCAAATCACAATATTAAATGGATTTAAAGTAAGGGAGGATGACAGAAATATAAAATGTAAAATAAGCACTGTTTATAAAATACTGAACAGAGAAAGACACTGTGTAAAATAGTCACAGAGACTTCTTCACTAATCATCTTGATTTGATTGAATATCAGTGAAGGCTAGATACAGGCTTTTAGTCCTATACCAGAATCCATATTATGTTAAAAAATGTTTGTATGTATTGTGAGAATTTTGATTTTTACCCATAATAAAAAAAAAAAAACCTCAAAAAAAAAAAAACCTTGTTCATTTAATCTGCTTCCCAAGAATCCTAATAAGAGGAAGTGTGTTTCATTAATAGTGCATCTGATTAGAAAGCTATCTCAAATAAATGCTTCATTCTGTAAAATAAAAATGAAAAGATTTATTTGTCCAGGGAGTTTATTGTGAGTTTACTTACAGAGAGTCTATTCAGAAAACATGATCCCCTCTAGGCTTTTCATTAAAGTACATATTATCTATCTGAAAAACTCAATAGTGACAACATCAAGATATAGCTACTTAGTGCTGTCTCACCTAAAGAGAATGCCATTCTTTCTCTATTTCATAACTTCTGTATAGATTTTAGATATAGCTAAATTGAATGTTGAAGTGAAGCGAGAGACACATTTGCTTTATTCATATCTACAGAAGTTATTGTTGGTTTCACACAGAGAAGTATATAAACAAATTAAGTTCAGAAAGGAGATCAAATGACTGACATTTCTAAATATTTTAGAATTTGAAGGAGTGAAAAATGAGAGTAGTTTAAAAATTAGGGAGGGATTTTATGAAAACAGAACACAATTGCTCAGCAAGCTGTTATATTTAGCCCAGTGACTCTCAGTACCAGCCAAACATTAGACTCATCAGCAATATTTACAGAAAATACTGATGCCTTGGTCTCACCTGGTCTGGAGTTGGGTACTTGGCCTACTCTAAAACCTCCCATGTGATTATAAAATGCTGCCAAAGAGAACTAGAGATTTATGTTATATATTTCATCCTAAATGCTTGGTTAAGTATTTTCTTTATATATGCATTGCTAGTTACAAATATTAAAAAAATGATCAATACTTATATTTTAAAGAAGCTATTTTAGTTTGAAAAAAAAATGACATCTTCTCCCATATATTTATCAAGATTGTAAACTAATTATGTACCCCTACATCCTGACACCAAAATTAAATGAAAATAACAAATTACAAAGGAAATTAATAACATTGAGGTAAAAGAAAATAGTAATAAATGTTCAAGAGATTTTAATAAATTCCTGGAGGGGAAAAAGAGAAAACTGGATGATAATGGGAAATATAATTGGAGCAGATAGGTATTATTTATGAATTCCAAAAATAGATATTGGATTATGTTTGTAAACTGGTCCATTTCACTTTTACTTGATTAAATAATGATTAAGACATTAATTGGGCCATGTCAGTAGGACATTGAGTCCCTGCCCAATTGGTGAGTGGGAACTCACAGAGAAAACCACAGGGCAGAGGAGTTAGTTGGAGTTTTTTGATGGTGGAGTCCCAGGAAGTAAATACACAGAGAAGCAAATATGTGAGAAAAGAGAGAAGGCTCCATTAGACATGGTAGAGGCCCCAGGAAGAGAGATGAGCCATTTTTCTGAATGTATACAGCTGGCCTTGTGGAGAAAGCAGAGCAGCTGAGCCTGGAGAGAAATGATTCCCAGGAGAGAGATGAGACTTATCCCAGCCTACAGCTGAAGTTGGAAGAAGCTGGGATCGTGGAGCCTTAGGAGGAAGAGGAAGCCTGAACCCTTGCAAATGTTGGCAGCCATCTTATTCCAGCAAGTGGCAACAGACACTGGTGAGGGAAGTAGCTTATGCTTTATGGCCTGGTGACTGTAAGCTTCTACCCCAAATAAATACCAACAGATTTCTGGTATTTTGCATCAGCACCCCTTTGGTTGCTAAAACAATAACAGAGATAAGAAACTGACAAAAAGAATATATGCCTGTGGGTTTACAGTGTAGAGGGAAGACAAATTGTCTGGAGATGCTCTAGGATTGAATTTGAGGTAAAATTGAAAATGAGACTAGAAGGAAAAGTCTTAAAAGTGTCTTTGCAGGACAGCTGCATGAGTTGAACTTCTAAAACCTATGTTATATTTATGTGCAAAGAAACTAACATTCCAATTTTCCTTTACTAGCAACAAAAAACAAAACAAATAGAACCCCCACAAATCACCCCAAAAATAGAACAATATTGAACAACAGGAGCAAGAACAGCAACCATAGCAATAGCAAAAACAGAAAGATTTTGATAAATAATGTTAACTGTGTTTGCAGTTATATCATGAATCCTTAATAAAAGGCACCGGAAAACAAAACTTTCTACATAGTTAAAACAATATATGTTGCCTATTGTAACATTACTTTGAGATACATTAAAAACAAAAATCATTTGCTTTAAAATTAATATGGATGACCTAGTAGAAGCATTTATCATCTTGTACTAGAGATAATAAATAAGTATTTCCAAATTCAGGAGAAAACAGGATTATAAAACTGTTTTTCAAGTGCTATATAAAAAGAACAAAGTATTTTTATAAATTGAAAGACTGAGGAATGTTTCCTTCCACTCACTCTTTTTTGAAGGAGTTGCTTTTATTCCAGCAACATATGCATGTGTATTAGTCAGCCAAAGGGGTGCTGATGCAAAAATGCCCAAAATTGGTCAGTTATTATAAAGGGTATTTATATGGGGTAGAAGCTTAGAGTTACCAGGCTTAAGTTACTTCCCTCACCAGTCTACTGCCATGTGTTGGAGCAAGATGACTGCTGATGTTCAGCCTTCCTCTTTCTCTTAAGGTTCCATGGTCAGGTTTTTTAGGCTTTGTCTTTCTCCCCCAGGCTGGATTCTCTCTGGACTCAGCTGCTTTATTCTCTCCACAAAGCCAACTGTAGACTATCAGGCAAACAGCTCATCTCTTTTCCTGGGGCCTTCTCTGCTTCCGCACAACTAAACTCCTCTGTGCTTACTTCCAGAAGCTCCAGCTCAAAACCTCTAACCTCCCTTCTCTGTGGTGCAGTTTTTCTCTGAGTCCCTGCCCACAGTTCCAGTCCCTGGAAAAGAGCACCTCACAAACATAATCCAATATCTATTTTTGGAATTCATAAATAATGCCAAACTGCTGCACTCCACCTTCTGAATTCCAAAAGACATTACAATAGTAAACAAACAAATAAACAAACAAACAAAAAAAAACCCACTTATTTCAGTAGCAATATTAAGTACAAAATTATATCAAAATCAGTTTAAAGAAATACAGTTTGCCTTGAGGCTGCAGACCTTTGAAACTTACAAAACAATTTACTTGCTTCCAGTACACAAAAGGACAGATAAAGGAAAAACATTTTCATTATCATAAGGAGAAATTGGGCGGGAAAAATGAGTCATGGGTCCTCTACAGTTCAGTAAAACTGCAGCCCATACTCCATTCGATTTGAAAGTCTGAGAGTTATTCTTTAGATGATGGTTTCTTCTCCCTGGGGCCACATGGGGTCCCATTTTTTTCCCACAGGCTTGTGCAATGGCCATTTTCTTGGTTCCGTCCTCATAAAGCATCTGGGTGGTGACCAATCTCCAGATCTCACCTTTCAAGAGCATTGGGGAGATGACCACACTTTAACCAATCTTTAGATTAGAGTCTTACCTCTTTTAGTACAGTGAAGTGAAGACAACATCCTCTCTAACCTTTAGCATACAGGTTCAACCCTCTCATAGCAATGAGTCGACCATCTGGCCATCCCTAATCCACAGAACAGGTCCACTCCTCTCAGACCTTTGGGGTGCTAATCTTAACTGACCTAATCCTTGAAGAATGTGCTCCACCCTTTCTGTACCCTGGGGTGGCAAAACTCTCCCTGAACATTGGGTGGGAACATCGATTCTATTCAACTGCTGGGGCAAAATCACCCTCTCTGTGCATGTGCACATGGGTGGGGTTCCTCTCTTGTCCCAAGGAAATGTCTTATTTCCAGATCTCAGCTATGGTTTTCCTATTAAAGCTGTTTCCCCTTCAATCTCTCCTTTCCATGTCTCTTTTAGTCCAAGCTGACAGTGGTTTTGTTCATATAGCTTTCTCAAAAGTCTTGTTGGTTTAGCATGCAAGAAGCAGGGGTCTAAGCCATCAGGCAGTAAGACTTTCCACAAGTCTTTCCTAGATAACTGCATCTTCAATCCTGATTTACAAGTTCTAAGTTTAGTTAAGCCCTCAGATGGGACACTATTGTCTGAGGGTTTGAATTCCAGAGGCTTTGAATTTCCGGAATCTGTTTCTGTTTTCTTTGTGTCCAACAATTCAGTCCTCAGCTTATCTCTCTCATCTAATATTTTACTATAAGCTGGAAGGAGAAGCCAAGCTGCATTCTCTGAGTGTACCTTGGACAGTTCTTCAGCTAAATGCCCAGGGTCACCATTTTTGAATTCTGCCTTCCATAAAACACCAGGAGTTAATCTTGCTAAGTTTTCTGCTACTTTAAAACATAGATCGCCTTTCCTCCAGTTTCCAAAAATAGTTTCATTATTTACTTCTAAGGCTTCATATAAAATCTCTTTAGCATCCATATTATTAAAGTCTCTTCAAAACAAGCTAGGCCTTTTCCAACAAGCATCTCACAATTTCTCCTTGCCCATTTATAAAACCATTCCAGCAATTTGGTAATCACAAAAGCATTACCCCATTCCTAGTACCAAATTCTCTATTAGTCAGCCAAAGCGGTGCTGATGGAAATTACCAGAAATTGGTCAGTTTTTATAAAGAGTATTTATTTTGTATAGAAGCTAACAGTTAGCAGGCCTAAGTTACTTTTCACCAGTCTATTGTGACATGTTGGAGCAGAATGACTGCTGACATTCACCCTTCTTCTTCTAAAGGTTCCAGCCTGTCTTAAGGGCTCAGCTGCTTTGTTCTCTCCACAAGGCCAGCTGTGAAATGTCAGGTGAATGGCTTGTCTCTTTTCCCAGGGAATTCTCTTCTTCCTCATGACTGAGCTCCTCTGTGTTCTTAATTCCTTGGACTCCAGTTCAAAACCTCCAACCTCCCTTCTCTGTGGTGCAGTTTTTCCATGAGTCCCCACCCACCAATGAGGCAAGAACTCAAAATACTACTGATGTGGCCCAATCAAAGCCTTAATCATTATTTAATCAGGTAAGCCTCTGAATCAAATATAATCTAATATGCCCAGAGGAAAAGACAGTTCACAAGCATAATCTAATATCTATTTTTGTAATTCAAAAATAATGCAAAACTGCTACAGTATGTAACATAAGAAAGAGGAAGTATGTGATTCTGAATCCTTTGACTCTAACCCAAGAATATAGGAATAAAAGTATCAGGAAAACTGCTTGACAGAGTCCTGATGAAATGAGAGCTGAGTGGCAGGGAAGAGATTTCCAGAAGAAAGCACCAAAAATGAGTCTATGGTGAGGACCACAATTATTTGAAAGGGAGAAAAAGAAAACCAGAAAACATATAGAAATGTGTGTAGATGTGTAATAATCATCTTTATAAATATTTTCTGCAAAGGATATTTTAAATTTAGGATCCTTTTTTTCCCTATGTACTTCATTTTAATCATACCAATAGTGAATATATGTTTGGTAATGTGAAAATAAACAAATAATATATTATTAAATGCAGGTGACTTTTATAAATATGAAGTGGCTCTTTTTTTGCTTTGTAATTCTTATATTTTGATCATATTCTTTTTCTTGATATGTTTATTGATATATCTACTTACCCTAGATATAATATCCTTGGAATATATTATTTTAATATATTTATATATATCCCATTAATATAAATGAAATATTAAAATAAATATATATAATAATTGTGGCAAAGCATATAAAATATATATGTATATTTAAAAATAATTTCACATCAAATGCCTACATAATCATCACCAATTTAAAATTTTGAATATGGCCTGTATCTTAGAACACCCTTCTTGATGATATCTCCTTTCTTAGTTCCTAGGGACAATCAATATCCTGATTTTTGTGAAAATAATCTTCATGATTAACTTTATAGATTTGCTATCTAGTAATTTGTTATAGACATTTTAATTTGCTGTTTGTGTTTTTATTTAAACTGATTAATACTAGTTGTATTTCTTTGTGATATTTATTTCACTCAATATTATGTTTAGAAGAGCATTTTGTGTTGAAGCATTTAAAGTTCTTTACTTTTTTTTTTCAAATATAGCGCTCTATATGTGATTATATCACAGTCTTCTATTGATGAACATTTCAGTGGTTTCCAGTATTAGACAAGTAAAAATGACCCTATGAATATTTTGGTCCGTGTTTCTTAGTGAACATGAACATGCAACTCTTGGAATGAATCTGAATTTCTATTAAAATCATGTGATCATCTTCAATATTACCAGGTAATGCAAAATTGTTTTCTAAGTAAAATAACAATTTTTCACTCCCAGGAATAGTATGTTTGAATCCCATTGCTCTATATGTTCTTGCCAAAAGTTGTTGTTGGAATTTTGTAGTTTTGTCAAGCTATTTTATATGTAATAATATCTTATAGTTTTTAATTTGCCTTTTCCTGATTAAATTAATTTGAACACTATAAATATATATTTTGGGCATATTAGATTTCACCTTTTATAATGTGCATGTACCAGCCATTTCCTCCTTTTTCTATCAACCTCATTGAAGTTTTCTCCTAGATTTATCATTTAATTTCACTTTATCATACCAGTAGACAAATAGATGTTCCTAATTTTAATATCACTGAAATTAGCAAAATTTTTATGATTTGAAATTTTTACCACTCATTTAAGAAATCCTTTATTATCCAGAGTTCATGAAGATAGTTGACTTTTTTTTTTTAAATCTAAAATATTTATAAAGTTTGCTCTTTCCATTTAAGTACTTACTCTCTGAAGAACTGATTGTCATTTATGGTATGTATAACCAGTTTTCTAAGCACCATTTATTGACAAATTTATTTTACATCTTTGATCTGCAATATTAGCTCTCTGAAATATCATGTGTCCGTATAAATATTGTTCTTATTTTCATCTACTTTTCTGTCAAACTGACCTATTACTTTGCTTAGTGCCATACTGTATTCATTATTTTAGCTTTATTAAAATTATTCCTAACTTGTTCTTCTTCCTCAATAAACTGCTAGTTTTATATTTCATATGCATTCTAGAATTAGCTTGATAATGTTTTTAAAAAAATAATTGAATTTTACTTGGGATGCATTGATTCTAAAAATCAATTTGAGAGAGAAATGTTATCTTTAAGGTCTTCAGTACCATAATATGGTAAATCTTTCAACCAGTTTTGATTCTCTTTAATTGTTATGTCAGTTTCTATACTACTATGCCAAATACCACACCATGGGGTAGCTTAAACAATGACAATTTATCATCTCATCATTTCAGTGACTGGAAAGCTTGCTTCCTACCAAGGTCAGTAGCATTCTGGCTGCCTGACCATCCTTGGGTTCCTTGGCTTTCCCATCACATGGTGATTTCCACTCCATTCTCTTCAGTTTTCCACTGATATCTAGCTTCTGGTTCCTTCCTGCGGCTTATTCTCACTATATCTGATTTTTTTCTGTTTATGAAGGACTTCACTAATCTAAAATAAGACCCAGCTGCATGATTCATGGTTCACCTCCACTAAGAGTATGCAATTGAATTTATTTCTCCACTAAAGTTACATAGTGTCCTTTGTCCTTACCATAAACCTATGTTATAATAGCACAGATGGAAAGTGAACTATATTGAACAATAGCTCCAGAATTAAATATGGAAGAGCATTCACCAATAATTTGATTTCTCAAATTATTTGCTTTATATAAGTAATATATCTGCTATAATTTCATGTTTAATATGACAGTTACAGAACAAGAATTTGAAAAGTCAATAAGATATTACATATTTAAATTATTTATATCCTGGTATTGAATATATATAATTAATAAATCAAATTGCCATATAAATATCATTAAGTAAAAAAAGATTTAATATTATTTAATGTAATTGTAAGTAAATATGGTCAAAATCTGATTACAACACTGTTACTGAATAATTTTGGCCTATTCATCCATTTTGTCAAATAATTTAATAATGTTCTGTTTTAATGATAATTGTCCACATGTTGATCAGTCTATAGTATGTATTACTTTGTGTCATTTAAAAAGATTAAAGAATTCACCTACAAAATTTAAAAATCTGAGTAAAGAAATTTATCTCATAAATTTATTAAATATACTTATTTACTTCTCAACTTCTATTTCTCATCATTGTTGAAGTTTTAAAGATAGGCTATTTTGAAGATTGTGGAAGTCAGATATGAAAAAAATCATCCCACAAAATCTTATAAAATCTCAAAGTCTTTGGTAGGGGAAACATTTATTATTGCTGTTTTGTTCATTTGAACCAAATTTTTATGTATTATCAGCTTTTACAAAGGGCAAGATTTCTAATTATAAAAGCAACATTTAGAAGAATCCATGAAAAAAATCCAAAAGTAACATACAAAATATAAAACAAAGAAAACTTAAATCTTATAGTATTTGGAAGATGTATACAATTTTGGTATACAAGGGAGCAAAAGCAGAATCAAACTTTGTTGAACTGAATTCATTTTACAAAGATAGCATATATCACCAGATTTTATATTTGACATTTGTCCTGTGATTCATTATGATATTTCCATATTTTAATTTTTTTTAATATGGAAGAAGACACTGAATAAAAGAAAGATGTTACCTTGGAAAAAGTACTAAAATATTGTATTGTTAAAGTATTGTCTTATGTAAATAATTAGTCGGTGTTTAATTCTGGATACCCAGGACACTTTTAAAAGTACATTTTTAATTCTCTCCTCATATTCTTTGGTCTATTGTTCTTATAATTTAATTTTATATGATAGTAACAGTCCATATATTACTAATAATGTTGCTTTAAATTGGCATGCATTATTCAAAGAAAAAAAGCACAAGTAAAAATAATTTTATTTTATATCATTTATTCCATTTCCAATGTTATTCATCTCCTGAGTTGTTACAATAGTAACAATACAACTATATTATAGTTCTTCTATTTCCTTTATTATTTGTTGTAGAATAAGTCTGCTGACAATGAATTCTCTCAATATTTATTTATCTGAGAATTAAAAAAAAATTTTTCTTTCATTATTGAAAGATATTTTCTCTGGGAGTAGAACTCTGGGTTGATATTTTTCTCTTTCATCACTTTAAAAATATCATGCCACTGTCTTTTTGTTGGCATGGTTTCTCATGGGATGTCTGCTGTAATTCTTATTTTAGTATTTCTGTATACCATAATGTGTTTCTCTCCCTCTCATTGACTTCAAGATTTTCTCTTTGTTTTTTTAGTTGCATCAATTTGCACACAATATGCCTCTGTGTGTGTGTGTGTGTGTGTGTGTGTGATGGCGTGGAGTTCTTTGAGATTCTTGATTTCTGTTAGATGTATGTCACCTGGAAAAGTCTGTCATTATTTGGTCAAATATTTCTTCTTACCTGGTCATTCTTTCTTCTCCTCCTGGGATTATAATCAGTCCTATATTAGGTCATTTGAGTTTGGCTCAAATCTGTTTGTTGCTGTGTTTTAACCTACCCCTTATTCCTTTTGCATTACAATTTGGGTGACTTCTATTTACCTATCTTAAAGAATAGTGATTGTTCCTTGGCTGTGACAAATTAATTGATAGCATGTTGAAAATATTATTCATCTCAATTACTGTGTTTTTATTTGTAGAATTTCCATTTGATTGTTCCTTACAGTTGGCATCTATCTGCTGAACTATCTACCTGATCTTTCATGTTGTCTACCATTTCCATTAGGGACTTTAAGATACTAATCACTCTATTAATCATTTTATTTAAATGCTATATTACACATTTTATTTTAAATTCTCTTCTGGAGAGTTCCAACATCTGTGTTTTAACTTAATCTCATTCCAATGATTGATTTTTGTATTTACACTGCTTTATCTTGCCTTTTGTATTTATCATATATTTTTGAACGTTGAAAGTGTTTTATAAGAATGTAGTTACTGTTTTTTTTGTTTTTTGTTTTTTTTTTTTTTTTTTGGCTTAAGCATGGGCACAGATTCTGTAAGCTTTCCTGCAGAGGATTGTTATTGCTTTATTCCAGACTTGAGCAAGGTTTGGAGGTTGGAGTTGTTGCTATAGTTACACTCAGTTCTTGTGAGATTTCAAATCCCAATAGTCATACTTTGTTTTTCCCTGCCTTTTAGACTTGATCTTTTTTTTTGCACTGTTCCCCAAAAGTATCTCTCTTGCCAACTCTATTATCTGTATGCCACTGTTTTTATTTAATGCTTATCTGTGTGATGGTGGTGGTGGTGGTGGGGTGTGTGTGTGTGTGTGTGTGTGTAGTGTGGGTTTGTGTGTTACAGGGTTCATTGTATCTCCATCTTATGAGGACGTTGTGAAATAGATCTTTGGGGGTCTGACCTTCTTAGGTGTTTTACACTCTTCTCCAGATATAATTCTAGCCCAAGCATGTATCCCTATACCTCCAACAGGGGTAGAGGTTTTGTTTTAGTTTTCGGTTTTCCCCTATTTCTCTTTCTCAACTGCAAAGTGTTTCCACCATGTTCTCAGTCTAGAAGGTTTGAATGTTGATATCCTTCTCCCTGTAGATTAAGGCTTTGTTCCATGTTTGGCAAAGGAGAAATAAATAAGCCTGGGTGACGTTTTTACAGTGGCTGCTATTCTCCTT
This sequence comes from Tolypeutes matacus, assembly GCA_026826555.1. Classification (NCBI taxonomy): domain Eukaryota; kingdom Metazoa; phylum Chordata; class Mammalia; order Cingulata; family Chlamyphoridae; genus Tolypeutes; species Tolypeutes matacus. The sequence continues at coordinate 5,288,639 of JAKSZT010054458.1, forward strand.
CCCCAGCTGGTCCAAGGGGGATTTTCCAAGGGGGATTTTTTTGCAGCATTCTTCCTGATCTTCCTTGTAAGTGTCTGGTGCAGTTCTTTTTGGAGGATAAAGGATGCAAGTCCTCTTAAGTGTGCATTACCTAGTAACTTTACCCTCTAATTCTAACTGAAACTTGGCCTTTAGCAAGTCATTTATAATTATAGCTTTACCTTCTTTTTGGTTTTATGGCATTTAGCAGTTTCAGGTATGCAAATGCTCAGATCCCATTTCTCCCAATGTGTATCTGTAGACTTATAGTTTATTATTTGATCTGGGACATTAGTTTTCTGACGGTTTCAACAAGACTTGTTAATTTTCTATTTTTCATGCTATAAAGTTGGGACTCATGCCCTCTCCAGCTCTCAACATCTCTTCTAGATTTTAAATACCATTTATTTTTCTGATAACAAATACATTTATATTCTCATTCCCAACTGTGTATGAAAGTGCCAAACTGTCTAATTTTTCAGAAGATGTATCCATTGAATATTTCATGGAAACTTCAAAATTAATGTATCAGAAATGAAACAATTTTTTTCTCCATAACCCAACAAACTTCATCTTTTACTAGTCACCCTCTTTTAAGTAAATGGCACCACCTTACACCCAAAAGTTCCTGTTAAAACTATTATATCCATACTTGATTCCCCTCTTTCCCATAATCCTAAATCTACCCTTTTAAAAAACATGTGTTCTTCCTCCAAAATATGTCTCTAATCCACTTTCCTTCTTTCTTCTCTAGTTTACTCTCCTAGTTCCAGTTATCATCTTTCTCTTCCAAAATCATATTTACGATCATCTGTTAAAATCCATTCTCCTATTCAAAACCATGTTATTGCATGCCTCTTCCCAGAACCTTTCGATTATTTTGCCTTGCAATTAAAATAAAATCTCAACTCCGTATAAGGGTCAAATAATCCCTAAGCAATTCCCTTATCTGATCTTTCATAAGCCCTCTTATTCCTCACACCATAAGTCTTATAATCTGGCCTTAGAGTCTTTCTTTTTCTTTCCCTAAAATCTATCAAGCTCTTCTCTGTCTGTAGGGATTTGCACTTAGGTTTTATCTTTGTAAAACCATTTCCTTCTTAACTTCTGGACCTCAACTCAGATAGCTCCTTCAAAAGTCCTTTCCAGATCACTCTTTTAAATGTTCTACTTCTCTCACAGTCAACTTTACCATATCACCTTTATTATCTTCACAGCATTTAATAAAATTCAATTAAAAGATATCTGTCCTGGATTTTTGGTTGCTGTTTGTTGTTTTATTTTTGTTGTTGTTTTCAACCTCAGGGACTTTTGAAGGTAGGAACTATGTTGTTGCTGTTGAGCTGGACTAATCAATAAATAAATATGGATCAAATGCATGGAATCCATGTGGTGGAAATCAAAGACTCTTGAATATGAAATTTAAATATAAATCACAGCAGTATGTGAAACTCTTCTAGACACTTGAATATTGGCTATCATGCCAGAAAGCTGAGGATAGAGAGATATCAAGGACCACAATTTATGAAGGGAGTTACAAACAAGTTGGGAGAGCCCCAACCAGAAAATTCAACTGCTCCAATTACTCACAAGCAAATTAAAAGTGGAAAAGGGAAATGGTGGAAAAGTTCATGGAAAATATTACAACAAAATAAAGAGGCTTGAAGAAAATTTCTCATAGAATATGTGGTGTTTGAAAAGAAGATTGATATCTCACTCTCAGACTTGAAGTCTGCTTTCTTTCTTCTTTCTTTCTTTCTTTCTTTCTTTCTTTCTTTTTTTTTTTTTTTTTTTTTTTGTGTGTGTGTGTGTACCAGGACCAGGAATTGAACTCAGGACCTTGTACATGGGAAGCAGGCACTCAACAACTTGAGCTACATCTGCTCCCCCAAAGACTCCTTTTGTAGTGGACCTGATGAACTGATGTCTATGTCTATTTGAGTATTGAAAGAAAGTACTAAGGGGAGAATTTCAGAAGTAGAGAAGCATGTATTTCTACCATTTGTTTTGGCAAGTGTGAGTAAAATTCCTAGGAATGCCATGGAGCTTTATTAAATGTTTTCCATCCAACACAATGACCTACCAGAAAAACCTGAAAGATGTACTTATAGAATTGGAATCAAGAGAAAAGGAGAAGGGCAAAAGATAATTAATCTGAGCAAATATCCCTCATAGAAAGAATTTGCAGCAGGGATATTCCCCTCTAAAACCCTCTAAAAAATTTACATTACTCTTTGCCTGGGCATCTGGCCATTGTACATCTGTCACCCATCAGGTGCCAGACAATGGCCAGTCTATCTTAGCTAGAGAACAAGAGACTGCCACAAGGAAGATGACTGTTAGTAAAATGCACTTGTCTTCTCCTTCCCTCTCTTGTCCCTCAACACACTGGAGGTGAAAGAAGCCCAGTAGAGAAAAGGAAGAGCCCATTGCATCCTATCACCCCTCAAATTTGCTTAGGATCAACATAACTGATGATAAAGATGACCCTTTAATTGAATATTAGATTGTAGTTTTAACAAGTTATTTTTAAAATGCTTGTTGCGGAATGTTTGAAATTAGTGATTGGGAAATTACCTAGTCAATTGATGGGTGTAGAATACAGCATTAAATTGTTTATTTAAATGATTATTATATGTTAACTGACTCCCTTATCAGAAGTGCATGAAGTAAAACTCAACCCCTAGCAGGTAGTGGCCTTCTGGCCTTTTGCCCAGAACATATATAAACATTTTCTGGCAACACACCGGCTCATCCCTCTGTATGTCTGTTACTGATGAGGAGAGAGTGGGGTTCCTGCACTATGATACAACCACAAGTTTTGCATGGAACATCTCCCTGTATCAGCCACATATTGGGACCAAGTGGCCATTTGGGACTAATGCCCACTAATGAAACTGAACTTGTTTTGTCTCTTCTATATGAATAATTGTGTTCCATCCAGTGTTTGTGTGAGTCATGAACTTTTTGATGACTTCCACACATACAAATCGTGGAGTGGGTTGGGACCCAAGGTCTGCTCTTCCTGGTGGTAAATATTGTTGTGCTCTTGTTACCTTCCATGCAGGGAAGCATCTTCCCTAGTCAGGATAATTAGTGTCTACATTTCAGACTGATAATTTGGCACAAAAACTTGGTATTAAAAATGTATACATAGTCCACCATAGTTGATAGATTTTATATGTTATATCTCTGAGTCTCACTACCAGAACCTCAAGTTCTACAATTATCTTCACCCTAAAACTGCAGCAACATGATTCCTACTTGCAAGCCTAGCCCTCCTCTTGGCTTTAGGGTCAAAGTAGACATTTACAAATGTAATCATATACTTATTACAAGTTCACCTATTTTAAGCCCTGTTTTGATAATATTATATTCATTAGACCATCAGGATGCCTTTTTCATGTCAAAACCCTGCTGTGTTTTCTCCATTTATTGAATTCATTACCATTATGATTCTCTTAAGGAGAAATTTTGCCTCAATTAGAGTGCATTCAAATATCCTCTCCTCTTGCTGTTCACTGGTTAGTTCTTAGAACTAGACCACGGTCCACTATTTTTATCTGGCTCTGGAGATCTAGGTTTCTCCTCAGTGCTACTCTGCATTGTTATGTGTGGGATACACTATTTAGATGTGCTTCCTCTAAGACTTTTCATCTATTTACTTATTAAACATCTTACTTTTAAAAATAATCATTTTCTTTACATTATTATTTTAGAGATAGGTGATTTATAGAACTATCATGAATTTCTAGTAGATAGTAACATAATTTCTTATTCTAACAAAAATCAATATTTTTTAATAATTTTCTCTTAGATGAAAGTCAAGCATATTGTTCTTATTGCTCTATTAATTTTCTGCTTTAAGTTACATAGGAGGAACAAATTAAAAAGCAACAACACTAATTAATATAACAAATACCTAAATAAAAATCTGCTTTCCAAACTTGCATATTTATTTATAGGGAAGCATTTGAAAATTAAAAAGAAATAAGTCTATTTACTAGTCCTCCATCTAAATTAGATATTTATAATACATATCATGTCATGTATTCTTTGTTTAAAGTATCATAAAGATATGGCTAAATTTCTAATTTAAATTTACAACTCCTTTATTATGACAAGAATCAAAATGTAATAATTAGTTTACCATTAAAAGACAAAGGATGTTCTAAAGCCTAAATTAGATTTTTTAATGTAATGAATCACTGATCACAATAATTATTTATTTGGAAATTTTAACAGTACAAAAATTAACTACTTTTAAATTTTAGTGGTGGTGGGATTTCAAAAGGGAGCATCTCAAGAGTAAACATTTCAAGAAGGTAAGTAGTTGATGCAGCTGGAGAAAGGACTAGGCAGAGGTTTGTATAGATTGAGCATCATTGCTTCAGAATGAGTCAACCAATAAATAGTTTTTATCTTGCTTTCTTCTTAAGATTGTTTATTACTAGTATAAAGAAACATTACTTATTTTTCCATGCTGATCTTGTGCTCCTTCCAGCCACTTTGCTGAACTCACTTATTAGCTCTAGTAGATTAACTGTGGATTTTTCAGGTTTTTCTATACATATAAATATATATAATCTGCAAATAGTGAAAGTTTTATTCCTTCTTTTCCAATTTGGATGACTTTTATTCTTTGCATTGCCTAATTGTTCTGGCTAGAACTTCTAGTACAATGTTATAAACAGTGGTAAGTTTAAGTTATGGAGTTAAACTTTAAAGTATCAGTTAACAGGTGACAGAATGTGGACTGTAAAATATTTAATAAGATTGCAAATTTGTGGAACTGGATAGAGTTGATGATTATACATTAAAATGAGCATAATTCACACCACTGATATGACTGTGTCTGAAAGGAGTAGTCCACGGAGGTAAATGCTAACGGAAAGAGAGCTAGAGGATAATCTAGGGACTGTATAACATAGTAATTTCAGGGGTTGGTGAGGATTCTGGTTAATAATACAAACATAAGAATGTTTCTCTATTAAAGGTGTTAAGAGTATGATGATAACATGAGAAAAATACAACTAAAGTAACATAGACTATAGTTAACAGTAACAGTGTAATATTTTTGTAGTAAAGGCAAAGAAGGTACTATATCAAGGCTAATGGTAAAAGAAAAGAATATGGAATTTAGTTTTATGAGATGTGAATATGATCAAGAATCTTTTTTTCATTTTCTTCATTAACAAGGAGATCTTGGTTATGTCATTTAACCAATCTGTCTTCCTTTATTCATTTCTTGGAACACTGGAGAAACAATTGAGTTTGTTTATAAGATTAAATAAGATAAATGTACCTGGACAGGATTTTTTAAAGTAATGTTTCTATAGTTTGCTAAGCTGCTTTTTGTCTGTTATTTTATATTTTGAAATTGAAATAAGGTTTAAAAAATAAAAGCGTTGTGGAAAGCAGATGTGGCTCAGCAGTTGAGTTTCCGCCTACCACATGGTAGGTCACAGGTTCAGTTCCTGGTGTTGCTTGGAGAAGATAAGCAAGACAGCGAGTTGGCATGATGGGCAGGCACAGTGAACTGATGCAACAAGATGATGCAACAAGGAGACACAAAGAGGAAAGACAATGAGAGATACAACAAAGCAGGGAGCTAATGTGGTTGAAGTGATTGAGTGCCTCTCTCTCACATGAAGGTCCCAGGTTCAGTCAATACCCAGTGCCTCTTAAAGAGAAGATGAACAGGCACAGAGAGCACACAGCAAATAGATACAGAGAGCAGATAGCACAAACAATGGGGGGGGGGCGAATAAATAAATAAAATAAAAGGGTGGCGAGAGTGGACATCCTTGCCTTGTTCTTTTTCTAGAGGGAAAGCTTGCAATCTTTCACCAGTGGGTTACCTGTGTGTGGTTTGTTTTTGGTTTGTTTATTTTTTGTTTGTTTGTTTTTTGAATCATGTTGAAGAAGTTACCTTCTATTCCTAGTTTTCTGAAGGCTTTTATCAAGAAGGGATGATGTTTTTTGTCAAATCCTATTCATGTATTGTATTAGTCAGTGTTTTTTAGGGAAATAGAACAGACAGGAGATATCTGTAAATAGTTTGAGATTTTATAAAATTGTCTAACTTGACTGTGGAGATGCACAAATCCAAATTCCTTAAGGCACTCTGCAAGCCAGGGACTCAGATTAAGGTCCTCATTGAATTCCCCAGGACACACTGGCTATCTGAAGTAGAGACAGAAATTCTTTCTCTGAATGCTGAAATCACTTCTCCTTTTCAAGCCTTAACTGATTGGATGAGACATCACTCATTGCTGACTGCCATCTCCTCAGTTGATCGTAGCTGTAACCAGCCATCTATGCAATCAACTCACTGTTGATTAAAGTACATTAAATGTCCTTGTCTTACAGTAGTTAGTCCAGTGCTTGCTTGACCAAACAACTGGGCACCATTACCTGGCTGAGTTGACACATTAGTCTAACCATTACACGTATAAATTAAGGTGATAATGTGGTTTTCTCCTTCATTCTATTAGTATGGTGCATTGTGTTTATTGATTTCCTTATTTTGAATCACCCTTGTATACCTGAATAAATCCTATTTGATCATAGTGTATAATACTATAATAATGTGCTAATGGTTTCTTAGTAGTTTTTTGATGGTGTTTGCATCGATATGTTTTTGCATTCATAAGTGATATTGGTCTGTAATTTTCTTTCCTCATGTTATCTTTATCTCATTTTGCTATTATATGATTCTGGCCTCATAGAATGAGTTAGGAAGTTTTCTCCTCTTCAATTTTTGCTAGAGTTTGAGCTGGATTGGTGTTAATTGTTCTTGGAATGATTGGTAAAATTCACCAGTGAAAACAGCTGGATTTTTACTTTTCTTTTTTAGAAGTGATTCAATTTCTGTACTTGTTATTGGTCTGTTGAGAATTTCTATTTCTTCTTAAGTCAGTGTATGTAGTTCACATTTTCTAGAAAACTGCCCATTTCATCTTGTTTATCTTATTTGTTGGCATACAGTTTTTCCTAGTATCCCCTTATGTTGTGATATGTACCACAGAAAAACATGTTATTAAATTTAATCCATTCCTGTGGATGTCATCCCATTGTAAGTAGAAACTTTTGATGAGGTTATTTAAGGCCAAGTGTGGGCCACCTCAATCAGGTGTCCTTTGTAACCAGATTGAAATTAAAACAGACCGAGAAATCCACAGAAAACAAGAGGCTGGACATCAATGGACCCTGGATGAGAAGAGAGACACCAGCCATCATGTTCTTTGCCAGTGATTGCCAGCAGCCAGTCCCAGAATGCCACAGCCTTCAGGGAGAACATATCACCTTTATGATACCTTGATTTGAATTTTCTTTAAGTCTCAAAATTGTAAGCAAATAAATAGCCATCATTTAACCCTACTCATTTCATGGTATTATCTTGAGCAGCCAAAGAAACTAAAACACCTTATAATCCTTTTTATTTCTATGGTTCAGTAATAAGTTTCCCCCTTACATTTCTGATTTTATTTATTTGCATCCTCTTATTTATTCATAATTCTAGCTAAACATTTGTCAATTTTATTGATCCTATCAAATACATCTTTTGGCTGTGTTGATTCTCTCTATTGAGTTTTAGTCTCTTTCATTTATCTGTGCTCTAATCTTTGTTATTTTCTTCCTTCTGCTTTCTTTGGGCTAATTTGTTCTTCTTTTTCTGGACACTCCAGTTGTGAGGTTAGATCTCTGATTTGAGATCTTTATTCTTTTTTTTTTTTTTTTTTTTTTAGTATAAGCACAGAGAGATATAAATTACCCAGTCAACACTACATTTGCTGCACCTTGTATGTTTTGATATGTCGTGTTTTCATTTCCATTTGCCTTAAATATTACCTAGTTTCCCTTGTGATTTCTTCTTTGACCTATTGGTTGTTTAAGAATGTTATTTATTTCCCACATATTTGTGAATTTTCCAATTTTCTTTCTATTATTGACTGGAAGTTTTTCTCTTACAGTATCTTAAATATATTATACCACTATCTTCTTGCCTCCATGGTTTCTGGTGAGAAATCAGCACTTAATCTTATTGGGTATCCCTTATATGTCATGCATTGCTTTTCTCTTGCTGCTCTCAGAATTCTTTGTCTTTCACATTTGATGTTCTGATTAGTATGTCTCAGGGTTGGTCTATTTGGATTTTTGTAGATGGGAGTACGTTGTGCTTCTTGGACATGGATATCCACGTCCTTCAATAGGCTTGGGAAATTTCCTACCATGATTTCCTCAAATATTCCTTCTGCTGCTTTTCCCTTCTCTTCTCCTTCTGCGACACCCATGACATGTATGTTTGCACATCTCTTGCTGTCGTTAAGCTCCCTGAGAACTTGTTCAAGTTTTTCCGAACTTTTCTTCATCTCTTCTTTTCTATGTTCACTTTCAGAGGCCATTTCTTCAAGCCCACAAATCATTTCTTCTGCCTCCTCAAATCTGTTATTATATGATTATAGTGTATTTTTAATTTCATTTATTGCACCTTTCATTCCCATAATATCTGCTATTTTTCTATATATGCTTTCAAATTCTTCTCTGTGCTCATCCAATGTCTTCTTAATATCCTTAATTTTTTTAGCCATCTCATTGAATTTGTTAAGGAGATTTGTTTGAACATCTATGATTAGTTGTCTCAACTCACTTATGTCATCTAGAGGCTTATCTTTTATCTTTAACTGGGTGACATCTTCCTGTTTCTTGGTTTGGATTGTAATTTTTTGTTGGTGTTTTGGCATTTAGCTTACTAAATGTATATATTCTAGGTACAGTTTTTTTCCTTTAGTTTAAGGCTTCCTGCTTTTTCTCCCTTTCTGGTTGTGTAGTAGGAGCCAAGGATGTAATTGGTGCTATAACCTGTGGATGCTCAAGCTGCCCTCATTGCCCCAGGGACAGATGAATCTTCTCCCAACTTTCTCCTTTGTCAGGGGTAGGGACAGAACCACAGTCGTGTGGAATAATTCAAGTTGTGTAGGCCTAGACTGTAGTTGCCCAGAGAGACTGATGAAGCTTCATGCTCTTTTCTCCCCTACCTGCGGCGGGGATGCAGCTATAGGTGTGGGCAACAATCCATGCAGTACAGGTCCAAGATAACTGCAGTTGCCCTGGTAGACTTCCGATTATTCCGTCTGTGCCAGCCAAATGTACTTGCAGTTACCTGGACAAGCTGGTGCAGGGCCCGCCAGCTTCCTCCCTGCTAGAGGTGGGGCTAAACCTAGGCTAGTACTGCAGGCCAATCACAACCACAGTGTGAACTGTGGTCTATGGTTGGAGACCAGTTTCTTTCACCCAGATTGGCCTGCAGTACTAGCCTAGGTTTAGCCCCACCTCTTGTGTTGGATGTGGTGGGAGATGTGGGAGGTGGGCAACATGGGAATCCGAGTGGGTTCCGTATAATATTTTAGGTAATATAAGCACCTCTTAAAATATATGTATATATATATATATAAATAACATTTTTGTAAGCAAATACACATATATGCATATATATTTATATATCATTTTACAAATGTTTTTATGTATTGTGAGAATTTTGATTTTTACCCATAATAAAAAAAAAAAA